>ONZH01007376.1:0-13339 GCA_900303285.1 Rhinella marina
TATGTGGAGAGAGCGGCACAGCTCGCCATCAAAGTGATGAACCCCAACGCCAGACTGCGCAGAGAAGATAACGAATAAATATCTCTGTGGTTATTTTTGCTAAATAAAAGTTAAATAAACCCCCCAAAAATTCATCTGTTCCTGTGCTGATCCCACCCAAGTTGAATCTGTCCCATCATGAGAAATTCCCCCCCCATGGAGTCCCCACTGTAACTTGCTTCCCATACAACTACCTCACCCCCCGACACCTGTGTCTCGCCATTGTCCACACCTCCTCAGACAACACTGGTAAATCCCCACTGTCAGCACACGGAAACACCAAAAGGTCTTGCGAATTGGGGCAGAGAATGTTCTGGGCTAGCACATCAGGGAAGGGGTGACTATGGGGTTCCAGGGAGTATGTGACCACATGCAATATCCATTTAAAAGTCATGCCACACTTGATGTAACTCATAATTGACAATTGTACCGGTTGATGCTAATTTTTTGAGTTGGGGTCCTGCGTCGTCATTCTAACTACATCCGGCTGTTGTCACCACCACACACGCTAGCCCCAGGGGGCACTCCCCTGGCTCTTCCAGCTCAAACTCCTTCCCCCCAGCCTGCCCCCCCACCTACAGGCCCTCTCTCCAGTTCCAGTTTCCAGTTTTATTTGCGCAAACTGCATACATTTTTATTTTTGGTATAGGTGTGAAAAATAATATTACTTGCGAATCTATATTGCCCAACATTGGATACGGTAGCAAGTAGAAGACCAAACACATGCTGCCCACAGGGTTCCGCAAATTCCTGGTCCACCCACAAATTCTTTGTCCACAATGTCAAGGAGGTCGAAGTTCTGTGGATGAGCAACAAGTCCTTCTGTACTGAAATCGCCAACAAAGTCTCCATCTAAGAACCTACAGACCATTGTGGAGAGAGCAGCACAGCTCGCCATCAAAGTGACGAACCCCAACGCCAGACTGCGCAGCGAAGATAACGAATAAATATCTCTGTGGTTATTTTTGCTAAATAAAAGTTAAATAAACCCCCCAAAAAATTCATCTGTTCCTGTGCCTGATCCACCCAAGTTGAATCTGTCCCATCATGAGAAAGTCCCCCCCAAGGAGTCCCCACTGTAACTTGCTTCCCATACAACTACCTCACCCCCCGACACCTATGTCTCGCCATTGTCCACCACCTCCTCAGACAACACTGGTAAATCCACACTGTCAGCACACGGAAACAGCAAAAGGTCTTGCGAATTGGGGCAGAGAATGTTCTGGGTTAGCACATCAGAGAAGGGGTGACTATGGGGTTCCTGGGAGTACGTGACCACATGCAATCTCTATCTAAAAAGTCATGCCACACTTGATCAATCTCATAATTTACGACTGTATCGGTTGATGCTAAATTTTTAAGTTGGGGTCCTGTGTCGTCATTCTAACTCCATCCGGCTGTTGTCACCACCACACACGCTAGCCCAGGGGGCACTCCTCTGGCTCTTCCAGCGAAACCTCCTTCCCCCCACCTACAGGCCCTCTCTCCAAACTATTTACCCGGATAGGGGACGTATTAGATATTGTACTGATGTTTTTTGTTTTTCTTCTTTTAATTGCCTCCTGACCTGTGATAGGCAGAGCATGGACACGTCCAGGGGCGTAGCAATAGGGGAAGCAGGGGAAGCGGCTGCTTTGGGGCCCAGACTCACAAGAGGCCCCCTCAGGAGGAATACTAAAAGATTTTATTGTCAGGCCCCCCTCAACAGTATTATACAATGACATTATATACAGTATATACGTGTAGAAAACGGACGGAGCGGCTGCTGGGCCTCGTCTGAGAGAACAGTTTTGACCAGCCACAGGAGTGGGGGATGCGTGAGTTGGGGGTTGCACAAAAGTTGCTGATGGGGGCCCCCGTCTAAAATTTGCTGTGGGGCCCGGTCAGTTGTAGTTACGCCACTGGACACGTCCCCTTAGCTGCAGTGGGAAACACACTCCCCTGGCCAGAGCAAGCTCTTTTTCCGTTTTCCGTGTTCGAAAAATCCATTAAATATAGGGTCCCAAGATAGGGGACGTATACGGTATTAACCTGAGAAGAATCGATACCATACGGGTTAAAGCAACAGTTTTTCCAAATCCATTCCGGCTGTTGTCACCACCACACACGCTAGCCCAGGGGGCACTCCTCTGGCTCTTCCAGCGAAACCTCCTTCCCCCCCACCTACAGGCCCTCTCTCCAAACAATTTACCTGGGTAGGGGGACGTATTAGATATTGTACTGATTTTTAATTGCCTCCTGCGATAGACGGGAATCGAAACCGGATCAACTGCTTGGGAAGTAGCTATGCTCACCACTATACCACCCGCAGCCACAGCAACTGATAAGAACAGATACTAAACTTGATTTCAGCTGCAGTGCCAGCATGAGCAGTGGTGTCACCTGCAGGCGGTGATGGACCTTCGTTGAACCTAGTTGGGTGCTTCCCTAACATGTGATGGGTATTTGCCTCGCCTTTCTTGGTCTGGGTGAGCACAATTGCCATGAGGGTAACCACCAGGCTGTTGCCTGAGAATTTGGGGTAATGGTGGGATTAAGCAGCCTCAGAGGCATTCATGCATGCTGCCCTTGCTTTTTCCTGTCCATTTCCGTGGTGTTTCCATCATTTTCTGATGTTTCCAGGTTTTCAGGCAAACTTCCCTGTGCAGAGCTTTGGTCCCCCGCAAAAATGCTTGAGTCTCCCATTGACTTCAATGGGGTTCGTTATTCGAAACGAGCACCCGAGCATCGGGAAAAGTTCAACTCGAATAACGAGCACCCGAGCATTTTAGTACTCGCTCATCTCTAGTACTTACTAATATACTGTGATTATCCATATTGCCTCCTTTGCTTTCAGTTTTCCATCACATTATACACTATTCATATACAGATGTTATGACCACCCTGCAATCCAGAAGCAGTGGCCGTGCTTGCACACTATAGAAAAAGGTGGTGGCCTCTCTGGTGGCTAAAACCATGGGAGCCCACTGCATGGCCACTACTGCAGGATTGCAGAGTGGTCATAACCATGGATACGAGCAGTGTATAATGTGATGGAAAAATGAAGTGATGAAAAATGAATCAAGGCAGCAAAGGAGACAATATGGACAATCACAATACATTAGGTAGTGCCTTGTATTAACTTTGTCTACATGATAAATGCAGCTTGCTGAACTGAGACAATCCCGTTATGGATATACATATTACAGTAGGTTATTTAGCCTTTTTTGATAAGATTTATGTTTGTGACCTTCTAACATTTCTGTGACCTGTCGCTGGACCTGTTCTATTTTACTAATGACCTTTTGAAGATGAGTCACCAGAGCTGAACACAATTCAAAAACAGGGACTTTATCACGAGTATCTTTGATTGTGTTTGGGTAATTTTGCCTCTTCTTAGAAGCAAAAATGAACTCCACTAGGATGAGGCAGTGAAGACAGAGATGATGCAGCTAAAAGGCTGCAAAGAGGAGGAGGAGCATGAGGAATGCTGTGACTACTGGTGCCTAGGCATGGTATCAGACTCAGACCATTCCACCTTTTCATCCTCTTTGTTCTCAATAAAAATATGGTGCCTATTGAAACTGTGGCCTGCTGCTACTACTGCTAATGGCGGATGGCTGGTGCTACTACACTACTACCTCCTTCCACATTCTCCCACATTCTGACTCTCGGATGACAAGGTATGGGTCTTTCATATTCCACTCTTCCATTTATTAGACATTTTATTATGAGGCCTATATAAATGTAAAGGCATAGGTTTGGTACGAAGATTATTAAATGGTATTTTTTTCTGTAAACATAGTCCCTCTCCTTCTACAAACACACTGCACACCGGAATTGACAATTTAATATTATTTAATATAATGCTATATTAATGTCGTAAAATGCGTTCACTTAAATAACACTGTTTATTGAAGTAATATAATGCATTCACTAACACAGATATACTAGTGTAGTTATTGTAGTACGGCATCTTGAAATGATACAAAACATTCAGTGAAACAGGTAAACTAATGAAGTTATCATAGTGAAATGCATTTGCTGAAACTGCACAGTATCTTGAAGTAGTACATGTTAACTAACATAGATATTAGTGTTGAGTGAATCGAAGCATCCAAAATGGATTTCAATCTGAAGTTTAAGAAAAATTTGATTTGCCACGAATCTGAATTTCCTTGCGCTTTAGGGTAATGAATCTTTTTTTTCTAAAATGGCTATGCATTAGTTACAAAGTGAAAGTAAGAATCCAAAGAACTTGATATGACTCATAATGCCATGCAGTCAGCCAATCAGCAGATAGCCATGCCCTGTGATGTCACAGCCCTGTAAAAGCCTCATCCTGTGTGGTCTCTGCTATTTCACTGTGAGCAGAGCTTAGGGAGAGACTTGAAAAGTGCTTATACACTAGGGACAGTGCTGCAGAAAGCTATTAATAGAAGCATTTTGGATAAGGAGAGTGAAGGGACAGTGCAGGGACATCATATAGAGTGTTTTTCAGACTGTAGGGAGAACATTGCCGTGTGCATCTTGTTGAACTGCTGCCATAGCCATAGTTAATATATTAGTTTGTACATAGACTTATCGTGCCTCAATATTAAATGGCAGTCTAATATATTGCCATGTGCACCTTCTTGAACTGGTGTCACAATCACTGTTAATCTGTTAGTCTATACATAGACTTACTGTGCCTCAGTATTAAAGTGTGGTCTAATAGATTGCCCTATTTATTTTGTTAAACTGCTGTCCCATTCTTAAATTACTGATACAGTTACTGTACACTATGGCTAACAGAGAGTGGCAGTGGCAAAAATGTTGCTGTAGATGGCACAAGTAGCAGCAGAAGAAGCATAGTTGGTACAGCTGTCATCCAACAGTCATGTTTTGACCAACAATCCAGTACCGTACTGGAATGGTTGACTTACTCTTCAACATTATCTCATCAACAACAAATACACACCGACAGGAATCGGTGGGTTCCTCTGACACCACGCTTAGTTGGCATGGCCGAGGAACTGCCTCTGTGTCCTCATCTGTCCTGAACCTTCCTTTTGCTTTTGCAGCTCCTTCTGATAGCCAAGTAATGATAGCTGTCGATTCTGCTCAGCTTTTCAGCGAGGATGTTCTTTGTGAGGACAGTCAGCCGTTAGGCCAGCACAGACTTGGAGAAGAGGTCCACTGTGGACTCCATTAGGCATGCAACTAAAGATAATGAGAGTCAGATGGGAGCACTTGTTGCGAGCGGTCAGGGACATGTACAAGAGACAGGTGAGGATGACACAAGTCTAGACCAAACAGATGTTGATGATGATGTAGCCGATCACATGACGAGTTGTGTTTCTACCAAACAGTTCTACTTTGGTTTCATCTGACCATATGACATTCTCCCAATACTCTTCTGGAACATCCAAATGCTCTCTAGCAAACTTCAGATGGGCCCGGATATGTACTGGCTTAAGCAGGGGGACATGTCTGCAGGATATGAGTCCCTGGCGGCGTAGTGTGTTACTGACGTTGGTCCCAGCTTTCTGCACTAGGTCCCCCCGTGTGGTTCTGGGATTTTTGCTCACAGTTCTTGTGATCATTTTTGACCCCACGGGGGGATATCTTGCGTGGAGCCCCTGATCGAGGTAGATTATCAGTGGTCTTGTATGTCTTCCATTTTCTAATTATTGCTCCCACAGTTGATTTCTTCACACCAAGCTGGTTGCCTATTGCAGGTTCAGTCTTCCCAGCCTTGTGCAGGTCTACAATTTTGCTTCTGGTGTCCTTTGACAGCTCTTTGGTCTTCACTGTAGTGGGGTTTGGAGTGTGACTGTTTGAAGTTGTGGACAGGTGTCTTTTATACTGATAACAAGTTCAAACAGGTGTCATTGCTACAGGTAATTAGTGGAGGACAAAGGAGCCTCTTAAAGAAGAAGTTATAGGTCTGTGAGAGCTAGAAATCTTGCCTGTTTGTAGGTGACCAAATACTTATTTTCCACCATGATTTGCAAATACATTCTTTAAATATCCGACAATGTGATTTTCTGGATTTGTTTTCTCATCTTGTCTCTCATAGTCGAGGTCTACCTATGCTGTCAATTACAGGCCTTTCTCATCTTTTTAAGTGGGAGAACTTGCACAATTGGTGGCTGAATAAATACGTTTTTTTCCCCACTGTATGTAAAATGTTTAGGAAATTAATTTGCCATGTTTATTGAGGAGTTTAGGTGTAGAATTTATGAACAATTTCCAAAACTCTCCAGTACTGTACTGTAGTCTGATAAAGGAATCCTCATTCTATAAAATTAATAATATGACTCTTAAATAGGTTGTTCATGAATTGAAAAACCACTTGTTTTTCACCTAGATGCAGTGCACTCATGTCCAAGTGCTAAGGTTGGTATGGCAGATCACCCAGATTCAGTTCAATGAGTATGAGCTATACCATTATACAATACTGTTTAATGTAATCTTGGACAACTCCTTTAATCTGGATGGAATAATATATATATATATATATATATATATATATATATATATATATATATTTAATCAAGATGCTATAACTCCACTGACCTGTAATAATTGATATTGTTATATGCGTACAGAGGTGGTTAAATGGAAGGGACTAGAGATGAGCGAGCATACTCGTCCGAGCTTGGTGCTTCTTCGAGTATTAGGGTACTCGTAAGTGCTCGCTGCTGGGACGAGTATCTCGCCATGCTCGAGGAAATGGCAACTTCCGCATCGTGCTTTTTTGGCGCCTAAAAACACAGCCAATCACAAGCCAGGAGACTCTGCGTACCACCCAGCATCACGTGGGGCCCTTACATGTCGATAGCAGGGGTTGGCTGGCCTGATCAGGTGACCCTGGAATATACTACCGACTGGCCGCGGTGCTCGGCTCAGATGCCGTCTGGATGTCGTTAGGGATAGAGCTGCTGCCTTTCAGGGACAGTGTTAGGGCCTGCATTTAGTTGTCTGTTAGGCAGGGATCACCCACAAAGAACCCAACAGCCCTTCTAAGGGCTAGAAGACATTTTTTTTTTTGTCACTTGGCTGGCTGGCACTAGTAGTGCAGCTATCGCCATATCTAACCCTGTTTTTTTTTATTGTTCTATCTCAGTGATACAAATTCATTGCACACAGCACTGTGGAACCATTCTGTGTGTCACAGTTCAGCACTGACTCACTCCAATCCATATATACTGTCCAGGTGACACTTTCTGTACGTCACAGAATACAACCAAGTCATTTGCTATCAATATCATCTACAGCTTGATCCAGAAAACTCTCTGTGCGACATTTGTCTGGGTCGCAGACTAAATAGTCACCGTTAACAGGGTGTCAGTCAGTCCTACCATAGTTCCTGCACGTCACATTCCCAAAAAAACAAAATATAAAAAAAAAATTATTTTTTCAGTTGTTTTAGCTCAGTGATACAAATCCATTTTACTCAGCTGCGTGTAACCTTTCTGTGTGTCACAGTTCAGTACACTAGCTCCCATCCGTATATACTGTCCAGGTGACACTTTCTGTACGTCACAGAATACAACCAAGTCATTTGCTACCAATATCATCTACAGCTTGATCCAGAAAATTCTCTGTGCGACATTTGTCTGGGTCGCAGACTAAATAGCCACCGTTAACAGGGTGTCAGTCAGTTCTACCATAGTTCTTGCACGTCACGTTCCCAAAAAAACAAAATATAAAAAAAAAAATTTTTTTTTTCAGTTGTTTTAGCTCAGTGATACAAATCCATTTTACTCAGCTGTGTGTAACCTTTCTGTGTGTCACAGTTCAGCACATTCGCTCCCATCCGTATATACTGTCCAGGTGACACTTTCTGTACGTCACACAATACAACCAAGTCATTTGCTACCAATATCATCTACTGCTTGATCCAGAAAATTCTCTGTGTGACATTTGTCTGGGTCGCAGACTAAATAGCCACCGTTAACAGGGTGTCAGTCAGTCCTACCATAGTTCCTGCACGTTACATTCCCAAAAAAACAAAATTGTAAAAAAACATATAAAAAAACAAATAAAAAAAAATAAATATTTTTTCAGTTGTTTTAGCTCAGTGATACAAATCCATTTTACTCAGCTTTGTGTAACCTTTCTGTGTGTCACAGTTCAGCACATTCGCTCCCATCAGTATATACTGTCCAGGTGACACTTTCTGTACGTCACACAATACAACCAAGTCATTTGCTACCAATATCATCTACCGCTTGATCCAGAAAACTCTCTGTGCGACATTTGTCTGGGTCGCAGACTAAATAGCCACCGTTAACAGGGTGTCAGTCAGTCCTACCATAGTTCCTGCACGTTACGTTCCCAAAAAAACAAAATTGTAAAAAAAATTAAAAAAAAATTATAAAATAAAAAAATTATTTTTTTCAGTTGTTTTAGCTCAGTGATACAAATCCATTTTACTCAGCTTTGTGTAACCTTTCTGTGTGTCACAGTTCAGCACATTCGCTCCCATCCGTATATACTGTCCAGGTGACACTTTCTGTACGTCACACAATACAACCAAGTCATTTGCTACCAATATCATCTACCGCTTGATCCAGAAAACTCTCTGTGCGACATTTGTCTGGGTCGACGTCTAAATAGCCACCATTAACAGGGTGTCAGTCAGTCCTACCATATTTCCTGCACGTTACGTTCCCAAAAAAACAAAATTGTAAAAAAAATATAAAAAAACAAATATAAAAAAATATTTTTTCAGTTGTTTTAGCTCAGTGATACAAATCCATTTTACTCAGCTTTGTGTAACCTTTCTGTGTGTCACAGTTCAGCACATTCGCTCCCATCCGTATATACTGTCCAGGTGACACTTTTTGTACGTCACACAATACAACCAAGTCATTTGCTACCAATATCATCTACCGCTTGATCCAGAAAACTCTCTGTGCGACATTTGTCTGGGTCGCAGACTAAATAGCCACCGTTAAGAGGGTGTCAGTCAGTTCTACCATAGTTCCTGCACGTCACGTACCCAAAAAAACAAAATATAAAAAAAAAAAAAAAAAAAATTTCAGTTGTTTTAGCTCAGTGATACAAATCCATTTTACTCAGCTGCGTGTAACCTTTCTGTGTGTCACAGTTCAGCACACTCGCTCCAATCCGTATAATCTGTCCAGGTGACACTATCTGTACGTCACTTAATTCTACCGGACTTAATTTTTTATTTTTTTTTATCATACACCTATATACAAAAAATGTTGAACCCCAGGGCTAAGGATCGAGGGCGAGGGCGTGGGCGTGGGCATTCAATTACTGCAGGGGGCAGAGGCCGTGGTCCTGGGCAGGGTGAGACAGTACCCGCTGATGAGGGAGCAGGGGAACGCCGGAGAGCTACACTCCCTAGCTTCATGTCTCAACTTACAGGGACACGTGGTAGAGGACTGTTGAAACCACAACAGTGCGAACAGCTGATCTCGTGGATTGCGGACAATGCTTCAAGTAATTTGTCCACCAGTCAGTCTTCCACGCAGTCCACCCACGTTACCCAAGGGAGCACTCTTATGGCTCCTCCACCTCAACCTCCTTCCCCCCAGTCTGCCCCCTCCCAGGAAAATTTGGAATGCGATCCGGCATACTCTCAGGAACTGTTTTCTGGACCCTTCCCAGAGTCACAAACCACTTCTCAGGTTGTTGCTGACCTCGTTCCCGATGCCCAAGTTTTCCAACTGTCGCAGTCTGTGGGTGATGATGATGATGATGACAATGTTGACTTAGTGGAAGAAGTTTGTAAAGAGGTGTCGGACGATGAGGAGACACGGTTGTCAGACAGTGGTGAAGTTGTTGTTAGGGGAGGAATACCGAGGAGGGAGCAGACTGAGGAATCGGAGGATGACGAGGTGACTGACCCAAGCTGGGTTGATATGCCGAGTGAAGACAGTGCTTCTGAGGCGGAGGCGAGTGCTGCACCAGAACAGGTTGTAAGAGGCAGTGGTGTGGCCAGAGGGAGAAGCAGGGCCAGAGCTGGTGCATCATCAGCAACTGTTTCACGTAGTGAAGCTCCCGTGGCGAGGCCTAGATGTTCGCAAGTCTGGAGGTTAATTAAAGAAAGTGAGGATGACCGACGGACTGTGGTGTGCAACCTGTGCCACACCAGGATCAGCAGGGGTGCCACCACTACTAGCCTAACCACCACCAGCATGCGCAGGCATATGAATGCTAAACACCCCACTCAATGGAACCAAGGCCGTTCACCACCTCCTGCGGGTCACACCACTGCTCCTTCCCCTGTGTCACTCGCTGCCTCTGCTAGTCAACCCCCTGCCCAGGATCCCGGCACGAGCGCCTCCCGCCGGAAAACCACACCTTCGCCTCCACGATCCTCCACAGCGTCCACCAACGTGTCCCAGCGCAGCGTTCAGCTGTCTTTACAGCAGACGCTGGAGCGCAAGAGGAAATACAGTTCCACCCACCCACATGCCCAAGCCCTCAACGTCCACATCTCCAAATTGCTTAGCCTGGAGATGCTGCCCTATAGGTAGAGACCGAGGCCTTTCGCAATCTCATGGCGGTGGCTGCCCCTCGGTATTCCGTCCCCAGCCGCCACTATTTTTCCCAATGTGCCGTCCCAGCCCTACACCAGCACGTGTCACAGAACATCATCCGTGCCCTGACCAACGCTGTTTCTGAGAAGGTCCACCTAACCACGGACACGTGGACAAGTGCTGCCGGGCAGGGACACTATATCTCACTGACGGCACATTGGGTTAACTTGGTGGAGGCTGGGACCGAGAATGACCCTGGGGCCGCTCATGTACTGCCCACACCGAGGATTGCGGGGCCTACCTCGGTCACGGTCTCTCAGACGTACTATGCCTCCTCCGACCCCTCCTCCTCCACCGAATTACCATCCGTGGGCACGGCGCCTTCAGTCGGTAGCTCTAGGCGCAGCAGCAGTGCCGTGGGTAAGCGCCAGCAGGCGGTGCTCAAACTGCTGAGCTTAGGTGACAAAAGGCACACCGCCCAAGAGCTGTTACAGGGCATCACGGCGCAGACCGATGTGTGGCTGGCACCGCTGAACCCCACGTGTTCAATCTAATAGTTCAGCGGTTCCTCAAGACATACCCCAATCTGTCTGATTTGCTCACCAAGGTGCGCCGCATCTGTGTGCATTTCCGCAAGTCGAGCACAGATGCTGCCACTCTCAGGGCAGCGCAGCGCCGCCTACAACTGCCCGCTCACCGACTGTTGTGCGACATGCCCACGAGATGGAATTCCACATTAAACATGTTATCCAGAGTTTACCAGCAGCGCAGAGCGATTGTAGACTGCCAGATGTCATCTTCCACCAGAACTGGTAGTCAGGTCTCTCAGATTCCTCAAGTCTACAATGAGGAGTGGACGTGGATGTCTGATATCTGCCAGGTGTTGAGCAACTTTCAGGAGTCAACACAGATGGTTAGCAGCGATGCCGCCATTATCAGCCTCACCATCCCGCTGCTTTGCCTTTTGAAAAAATCACTGCTCAGCATCAAGTCGGATGCTTTGTGCTTGTCACAAGAGACGGTGGAGGAAGATACGTCGCTTGATAGCCAGAGCACCCTCCGGTCTGTTTCTCAGCGCGTATCGGAGGAGGGGGATAAGGATGAGGAGGAAGAGGAGGAGAATGTCGGCGAGACAGTAGAGGGTACCAGTGCTCAGTCCTTAACTCTTGAGTGTGTATGGGCTGAAGAGGAGGACTTGGAGGAGGAGGAGGAAATGGAGAGTCAGGTCAGTGAGGAGAGGGAATTCTTGCGTGTTGGGACTCTGGCGCACATGGCAGACTTCATGTTAGGCTGCCTATCCCGTGACCCTCGCGTTAGAAGAATATTTTCAAACACCGATTACTGGGTGTTCACTCTCCTGGACCCACGGTACAAGCAGAACCTTTCCACTCTCATCCCTGCAGAGGAAAGGAGTATGAGAGTGAATAGGTATCAACAGGCCCTGGTGCACAAGCTGAAACAATTCTTCCCATCTGATGCCACTAGCGGCAGAGGGCAGGGTTCTGTGGGCCAAGTAGCGGGGGAGAGGAGGCGAGCAGGCAACTTGTCCAGCACTGGCAGGGGAACGCTCTCCAAGGCCTTTGCCAGTTTTATGTCACCCCAGCAAGACACTGTCACCTGTCCCCAGTCTAGGCAGAGTAGGGGGGAGCTGTACAGAAAGATGGTGAGGGAGTACCTAGCTGACCATACCAATATCCGTAGCGATCACTCTGCTCCATACAACTACTGGGTTTCAAAGCTGGACACGTGGCCTGAACTGGCGCTGTACGCCTTGGAGGTGCTGGCCTGCCCTGCTGCTAGCGTGCTGTCAGAGCGGGTATTCAGTGCAGCTGGTGGCGTCATCACCGATAAGCGTACACGCCTGTCAACTGACAGCGCTGACAGGCTGACGCTTATTAAAATGAACAAAGCCTGGATTTCACCGGAATTCAAATCTCCTCCGGGGGAAAGCAGCTAAAGATTTAAATAACTTATGTATCCGATTCCTCTTCTCTACTCCTCTTCTCTACTCCTCCTCCTCCTCCATATCGTCTTTGCCTAACGCTGACCCAAAAAACGCCATTTTTTAGAGGTCCAACTGGCACTCTTTTAGCACAATTTTTCAGGAGGGCCCCCTACAGGCCCTCTCTTCAAACAACTTTTCCAGAGGTCCACCTACAGGCTCTCTCTTCAAACAATTTTTCAGGAGGGCCCCCTACAGGCCCTCTATTCAAACAATTTTTCCAGAGGTCCACCTACAGGCCCTCTATTCAAACAATTTTTCCAGAGGTCCACCTACAGGCCCTCTCTTCAAACAATTTTTCAGGAGGGCCCCCTACAGGCCCTCTATTCAAACAATTTTTCCAGAGGTCCACCTACAGGCCCTCTATTCAAACAATTTTTCCAGAGGTCCACCTACAGGCCCTCTATTCAAACAATTTTCCAGAGGTCCACCTATAGGCCCTCTGTCCAAACAATTTTAACGGAGGTCCACCTACAGGCCCTCTCTCCAAACAATTTTTTCCGGAGGTCCACCTACAGGCCCTCTCTCCAAACAATTTTTCCGGAGGTCAACCTACAGGCCCTCTCTCCAAACAATTTTTCCGGAGGTCCACCTATAGGCCCTCTGTCCAAACAATTTTTCCGGAGTTCCACCTACAGGCTTTCTGTCCAAACAATTTTTCCGGAGGTCCACCTACAGGCCCTCTGTCCAAACAATTTTTTCCGGAGTTCCACCTACAGGCCCTCTCTCCAAACAATTTACGTCTTTTTCCTATCTTTCTCTCTCTCCAAACTGTTTTTCCGGATAGCTGCCATATACGGTATTAAACTGAGAAGTA
>ONZH01007378.1:0-83160 GCA_900303285.1 Rhinella marina
CACTGTGGTATTTGGTTCTGCTGGGGCAGTATATTGTGCTGCTGTGGTATTGGTTCTGCTGGGGCAGTATATTGTGCTGCACTGTGGTATTTGGTTTCTGCTGGGGCAGTAATATTGTGCTGCACTGTGGTATTGGTTCTGCTGGGGCAGTATATTGTGCTGCACTGTGGTATTTGGTTCTGCTGGGGCAGTATATTGTGCTGCACTGTGGTATCTGGTTCTGCTGGGGCAGTATATTGTGCTGCACTGTGGTATTTGGTTCTGCTGGGGCAGTATATTGTGCTGCACTGTGGTATTTGGTTCTGCTGGGGCAGTATATTGTGCTGCACTGTGGTATCTTGGTTCTGCTGGGGCAGTATATTGTGCTGCACTGTGGTATTTGGTTCTGCTGGGGCAGTATATTTGTGCTGCACTGTGGTATTTGGTTCTGCTGGGGCAGTATATTGTGCTGCACTGTGGTATTTGGTTCTGCTGGGGCAGTATATTGTGCTGCACTGTGGTATTTGGTTCTGCTGGGGCAGTATATTGTGCTGCACTGTGGTATTTGGTTCTGCTGGGGCAGTATTTGTGCTGCTGTGGTATTTGGTTCTGCTGGGGCAGTATATTGTGCTGCACTGTGGTATTTGGTTTCTGCTGGGGCAGTATATTGTGCTGCACTGTGGTATTTGGTTCTGCTGGGGCAGTATATTGTGCTGCACTGTGGTATTTGGTTCTGCTGGGCAGTATATTGTGCTGCACTGTGGTATTTGGTTCTGCTGGGGGCAGTATATTGTGCTGCACTGTGGTATTTGGTTCTCTGCTGGGGCAGTATATTGTGCTGCACTGTGGTATTTGGTTCTGCTGGGGCAGTATATTGTGCTGCACTGTGGTATTTGGTTCTGCTGGGGCAGTATATTGTGCTGCACTGTGGTATTTGGTTCTGCTGGGGCAGTATATTGTGCTGCACTGTGGTATTTGGTTCTGCTGGGGCAGTATATTGTGCTGCACTGTGGTATTTGGTTCTGCTGGGGCAGTATATTGTGCTGCACTGTGGTATTTGGTTCTGCTGGGGCAGTATATTGTGCTGCACTGTGGTATCTGGTTCTGCTGGGCAGTATATTGTGCTGCACTGTGGTATTTGGTTCTGCTGGGGCAGTATATTGTGCTGCACTGTGGTATTTGGTTCTGCTGGGGCAGTATAATTTGTGCTGCACTGTGGTATTTGGTTCTGCTGGGGCAGTATATTGTGCTGCACTGTGGTATTTGGTTCTGCTGGGGCAGTATATTGTGCTGCACTGTGGTATTTTGGTTCTGCTGGGGCAGTATATTGTGCTGCACTGTGGTATTTGGTTCTGCTGGGGCAGTATATTGTGCTGCACTGTGGTATTTGGTTCTGCTGGGGCAGTATATTGTGCTGCACTGTGGTATTGGTTTCTGCTGGGCAGTATATTGTGCTGCACTGTGGTATTTGGTTCTGCTGGGGCAGTAATATTGTGCTGCACTGTGGTATTTGGTTCTGCTGGGGCAGTATATTGTGCTGCACTGTGGTATTTGGTTCTGCTGGGGCAGTATATTGTGCTGCACTGTGGTATTTGGTTCTGCTGGGGCAGTATATTTGTGCTGCACTGTGGTATTTGGTTCTGCTGGGGCAGTATATTGTGCTGCACTGTGGTATTTGGTTCTGCTGGGGCAGTATATTGTGCTGCACTGTGGTATTTGGTTCTGCTGGGGCAGTATATTGTGCTGCACTGTGGTATTTGGTTCTGCTGGGCAGTATATTGTGCTGCACTGTGGTATTTGGTTCTGCTGGGGGCAGTATATTGTGCTGCACTGTGGTATTTGGTTCTGCTGGGGCAGTATATTGTGCTGCACTGTGGTATTTGGTTCTGCTGGGGCAGTATATTGTGCTGCACTGTGGTATTTGGTTCTGCTGGGGCAGTATATTGTGCTGCACTGTGGTATTTGGTTCTGCTGGGGCAGTATATTGTGCTGCACTGTGGTATTTGGTTCTGCTGGGGCAGTATATTGTGCTGCACTGTGGTATTGGTTCTGCTGGGGCAGTATATTGTGCTGCACTGTGGTATTTGGTTCTGCTGGGGCAGTATATTGTGCTGCACTGTGGTATTTGGTTCTGCTGGGGCAGTATATTGTGCTGCACTGTGGTATTTGGTTCTGCTGGGGCAGTATATTGTGCTGCACTGTGGTATTTGGTTCTGCTGGGGCAGTATATTGTGCTGCACTGTGGTATCTGGTTCTGCTGGGGCAGTATATTGTGCTGCACTGTGGTATTTGGTTCTGCTGGGGCAGTATATTGTGCTGCACTGTGGTATTTGGTTCTGCTGGGGCAGTATATTGTGCTGCACTGTGGTATTTGGTTCTGCTGGGCAGTTATATTGTGCACTGTGGTATCTGGTTCTGCTGGGGCAGTATATTGTGCTGCACTGTGGTATTTGGTTCTGCTGGGGCAGTATATTGTGCTGCACTGTGGTATTTGGTTCTGCTGGGGCAGTATATTGTGCTGCACTGTGGTATTTGGTTCTGCTGGGGCAGTATATTGTGCTGCACTGTGGTATTTGGTTCTGCTGGGGCAGTATATTGTGCTGCACTGTGGTATTTGGTTCTGCTGGGGCAGTATATTGTGCTGCACTGTGGTATTTGGTTCTGCTGGGGCAGTATATATTGTGTGCTGCACTGTGGTATTTGGTTCTGCTGGGGCAGTATATTGTGCTGCACTGTGGTATTTGGTTCTGCTGGGGCAGTATATTGTGCTGCACTGTGGTATTTGGTTCTGCTGGGGCAGTATATTGTGCTGCACTGTGGTATTTGGTTCTGCTGGGGCAGTATATTGTGCTGCACTGTGGTATTGGTTCTGCTGGGGCAGTATATTGTGCTGCACTGTGGTATTTTGGTTCTGCTGGGGCAGTATATTGTGCTGCACTGTGGTATTGGTTCTGCTGGGCAGTATATTGTGCTGCACTGTGGTATTTTGGTTCTGCTGGGGCAGTATATTGTGCTGCACTGTGGTATCTGGTTCTGCTGGGGCAGTATATTGTGCTGCACTGTGGTATTTGGTTCTGCTGGGGCAGTATATTGTGCTGCACTGTGGTATCTGGTTCTGCTGGGGCAGTATATTGTGCTGCACTGTGGTATCTGGTTCTGCTGGGGCAGTATATTGTGCTGCACTGTGGTATTTGGTTCTGCTGGGGCAGTATATTTGTGCTGCACTGTGGTATTGGTTCTGCTGGGGCAGTATATTGTGCTGCACTGTGGTATTTTGGTTCTGCTGGGGCAGTATATTGTGCTGCACTGTGGTATTTGGTTTCTGCTGGGGCAGTATATTGTGCTGCACTGTGGTATTTGGTTCTGCTGGGGCAGTATATTGTGCTGCACTGTGGTATTTGGTTCTGCTGGGGCAGTATATTGTGCTGCACTGTGGTATTTGGTTCTGCTGGGGCAGTATATTGTGCTGCACTGTGGTATTTGGTTCTGCTGGGGCAGTATATTGTGCTGCACTGTGGTATTTGGTTCTGCTGGGGCAGTATATTGTGCTGCACTGTGGTATTTGGTTCTGCTGGGGCAGTATATTGTGCTGCACTGTGGTATTTGGTTCTGCTGGGGCAGTATATTGTGCTGCACTGTGGTATTTGGTTCTGCTGGGGCAGTATATTGTGCTGCACTGTGGTATTTGGTTCTGCTGGGGGCAGTATATTGTGCTGCACTGTGGTATTTGGTTCTGCTGGGGCAGTATATTGTGCTGCACTGTGGTATTTGGTTCTGCTGGGGCAGTATATTGTGCTGCACTGTGGTATCTGGTTCTGCTGGGGCAGTATATTGTGCTGCACTGTGGTATTTGGTTCTGCTGGGGCAGTATATTGTGTGCTGCACTGTGGTATTTGGTTCTGCTGGGGCAGTATATTGTGCTGCACTGTGGTATTTGGTTCTGCTGGGGCAGTATATTTGTGCTGCACTGTGGTATCTGGTTCTGCTGGGGCAGTATATTGTGCTGCACTGTGGTATCTGGTTCTGCTGGGGCAGTATATTGTGCTGCACTGTGGTATTTGGTTCTGCTGGGGGCAGTATATTGTGCTGCACTGTGGTATTTGGTTCTGCTGGGCAGTATATTTGTGCTGCACTGTGGTATTTGGTTCTGCTGGGGCAGTATATTGTGCTGCACTGTGGTATTTGGTTCTGCTGGGGCAGTATATATTGTGCTGCACTGTGGTATTTGGTTCTGCTGGGGCAGTATATTGTGCTGCACTGTGGTATTGGTTCTGCTGGGCAGTATATTGTGCTGCACTGTGGTATTTGGTTCTGCTGGGGCAGTATATTGTGCTGCACTGTGGTATTTGGTTCTGCTGGGGCAGTATATTTGCTGCACTGTGGTATTTGGTTCTGCTGGGGCAGTATATTGTGCTGCACTGTGGTATCTGGTTCTGCTGGGGCAGTATATTGTGCTGCACTGTGGTATTTGGTTCTGCTGGGGCAGTATATTGTGCTGCACTGTGGTATTTGGTTCTGCTGGGGCAGTATATTGTGCTGCACTGTGGTATCTGGTTCTGCTGGGCAGTATATGTGCTGCACTGTGGTATTTGGTTCTGCTGGGGCAGTATATTGTGCTGCACTGTGGTATTTGGTTCTGCTGGGGCAGTATATTGTGCTGCACTGTGGTATTTGGTTCTGCTGGGGCAGTATATTGTGCTGCACTGTGGTATTTGGTTCTGCTGGGCAGTATATTGTGCTGCACTGTGGTATTTGGTTCTGCTGGGGCAGTATATTGTGCTGCACTGTGGTATTTGGTTCTGCTGGGGCAGTATATTGTGCTGCACGTGGTATCTGTCTCTGGGAGTATATGTGCACTGTGTATTTGGTTCTGCTGGGGCAGTATATTGTGCTGCACTGTGGTATTTGGTTTCTGCTGGGGCAGTATATTGTGCTGCACTGTGGTATTTGGTTCTGCTGGGCAGTTATATGTGCTGCACTGTGGTATTTGGTTCTGCTGGGGCAGTATATTGTGCTGCACTGTGGTATTTGTTCTGTGGGGCAGTATATTGTGCTGCACTGTGGTATTTGGTTCTGCTGGGGCAGTATATTGTGCTGCACTGTGGTATTTGGTTCTGTGGGGCAGTATATTGTGCTGCACTGTGGTATCTGGTTCTGCTGGGGCAGTATATTGTGCTGCACTGTGGTATTTGGTTCTGCTGGGGGCAGTATATTGTGCTGCACTGTGGTATTTGGTTCTGCTGGGCAGTATATTGTGCTGCACTGTGGTATTTGGTTCTGCTGGGGCAGTATATTGTGCTGCACTGTGGTATTTGGTTCTGCTGGGGCAGTATATTGTGCTGCACTGTGGTATTTGGTTCTGCTGGGGGCAGTATATTGTGCTGCACTGTGGTATTTGGTTCTGCTGGGGCAGTATATTGTGCTGCACTGTGGTATTTGGTTCTGCTGGGGCAGTATATTGTGCTGCACTGTGGTATTTGGTTCTGCTGGGGCAGTATATTGTGCTGCACTGTTGGTATTTGGTTCTGCTGGGGCAGTATATTGTGCTGCACTGTGGTATTTGGTTCTGCTGGGCAGTATATTGTGCTGCACTGTGGTATTTGGTTCTGCTGGGCAGTATATTGTGCTGCACTGTGGTATTGGTTCTGCTGGGGCAGTATATTGTGCTGCACTGTGGGTATTTGGTTCTGCTGGGGCAGTATATTGTGCTGCACTGTGGTATTTGGTTCTGCTGGGGCAGTATATTGTGCTGCACTGTGGTATTTGGTTCTGCTGGGGCAGTATATTGTGCTGCACTGTGGTATCTGGTTCTGCTGGGCAGTATATTGTGCTGCACTGTGGTATTTGGTTCTGCTGGGGCGGTATTTTGTGCTTGCACTGTGGTATTTGGTTCTGCTGGGGCAGTATATTGTGCTGCACTGTGGTATTTGGTTCTGCTGGGGCAGTATATTGTGCTGCACTGTGGTATTTGGTTCTGCTGGGGCAGTATATTGTGCTGCACTGTGGTATCTGGTTCTGCTGGGCAGTATATTGTGCTGCACTGTGGTATTTGGTTCTGCTGGGGCAGTATATATTGTGCTGCACTGTGGTATTTGGTTCTGCTGGGGCAGTATATTGTGCTGCACTGTGGTATTTGGTTCTGCTGGGGCAGTATATTGTACTGCACTGTGGTATTTTGGTTCTGCTGGGGCAGTATATTGTGCTGCACTGTGGTATTTGTTTCTGTTCTGCTGGGGCAGTATATTGTGCTGCACTGTGGTATTTGGTTCTGCTGGGGCAGTATATTGTGCTGCACTGTGGTATTTGGATCTGCTGGGCAGTATATTGTGCTGCACTGTGGTATTTGGTTCTGCTGGGGCAGTATATTTGTGCTGCACTGTGGTATTTGGTTCTGCTGGGGCAGTATATTGTGCTGCACTGTGGTATCTTGGTTCTGCTGGGGCAGTATATTGTGCTGCACTGTGGTATTTGGATTCTGCTGGGGCAGTATATTGTGCTGCACTGTGGTATTTGGTTCTGCTGGGGCAGTATATTGTGCTGCACTGTAGTATCTGGTTCTGCTGGGGCAGTATATTGTGCTGCACTGTAGTATTTGGATCTGCTGGGGCAGTATATTGTGCTGCACTGTGGTATTTGGTTCTGCTGGGGTAGTATATTGTGCTGCACTGTGGTATTCTGGTTCTTCTGGGGCAGTATATTGTGCTTCACTGTCGTATCTGGTTCTGCTGGGGCAGTATATTGTGCTTCACTGTCGTATCTGGTTCTGCTGGGGCAGTATATTGTGCTGCAACTGTGGTATTTGGTTCTGCTGGGGCAGTATATTGTGCTGCACTGTGGTATCTGGTTCTGCTGGGGCAGTATATTGTGCTGCACTGTGGTATTTGGTTCTGCTGGGGCAGTATATTGTGCTGCACTGTGGTATCTGGTTCTGCTGGGGCAGTATATTGTGCTGCACTGTGGTATCTGGTTCTGCTGGGGCAGTATATTGTGCTGCACTGTGGTATCTGGTTCTGCTGGGGCGGTATATTGTGCTGCACTGTAGTATTTGGTTCTGCAGGGGCGGTATTTTGTTCTTAACTACAGTAGTGCTGACCCCGCCTACCTGTGTTACTCCGCCATCTGTCAGCTTGAGCCTGCCTACATCCTGGGGACAAATGTAGGTTTTTTTTTCCAGGGCCACAGTCCTCTCCTTGATGAGGTTCTCAGACTAATTTTGAACCAGAACCTCTACCTGGAAATACTGCAGTTCTTCTCAGGTCCTACAAGAAGAGGATGATAGGAGTTGCTAGCCTGCCATACAGTGCACTTACCGTTACCCTCCACTCTCCATGGGTGAAGGCTGCTTCTCATCAGCTCTGGAGTTCACAGAATCATCTGTGCATGTCTCCAGCCCTCTGTCCTTTAGTCTTTTCAGATGTTCATGAGGGAATGATAGAAAATTCCTCATCATCTCCAGTGCACCTGTAAGCCATTACCCCAGAGCCCTCCTGGCATTTACCAGCACAGGCCAGGCAGTGATGGATCACAACATGTATGGGCCCAGGCCAGAGCTAATCCATCTCCTGGCCTCCACTGATCTGCTCCAATGTGGGACATTATTATTCCCCATCCCCTGAACCCACTGATGAGGAGATAATTCTTCCCTCTGGAGACTCATTACTAACTGTGCAGCTATATTGCAGTATTATAGCCCCCTGAGTATAATGGGGGATGGTTGTAGGGTCTGCTATTATACAGGAACATAGAGGGGCTCATACATCACTCCTCCTAAACCTGGAAAAGGGCTCTGGACATTGTCGACAACTCTGGCCCCATTTTGGGGGTGAGGAGAGTGGAAGGTAGAAGCAGGTTTTATACTGATGTCCCCTGCAGACTGGAGACAGAAGAAGAGACAGAGAAACCAGAACCTCCTGACACCTGATCTTATCATCTTCTAAGATGTCTCCTCAGGAATTAGCCTGAGATCCTGCATCTTCTAAATCATGGCTTATGTCGTGAGAGTTTTGTGATATGTCCAATGGCAAACCATGTACTATGTAATATCTATGTCCAGAGTATACACAAACATGCAGTCCTGAATAATCTCTATTATCTATCTATCTATCTATCTATTATCTATCAATTATCTATCTATCTATCTATTATCTATTAATCATCTATCTAGCTATCTCATATCTATGTATGTATTTATTTATCTATCTGCTATCTATCTAATATCTATCTCATACTGTATGTATCAAGTATCTATCTATCTATCTACCATATATCTAGCTATCTCATATGTATCTATTATCTATCTATCTATCTATCTATCTTATCTATCTCATATCCGTCTATCTATCTAATATCTATCTATTTATCGTCTAGGTATCTGATATCTATCAATGTACAAGATCTGATTGCACAACTGTATTACATCACAAAAAGCACTAAGCTTTCTATGAATGGATATATGTATAATAGATAGATGATAGATCGATAGATAGATATGAGATAGATAGATAGATAGATAGATAGATAGATAGATAGATAGATAGATAGATAGATAGATAGATAGATAGATAGATAGATAGATATGAGATAGATAGATAGATATGAGATAGATAGATAGATAGATAGATAGATATGAGATAGATAGATAGATAGATATAGCTATGAGATAGATAGATAGATAGATAGATAGATAGATAGATAGATAGATAGATAATAAATAGATAGATAGATAGATAGATATGAGATAGATAGATAGATAGATAGATAGATAGATAACAGATAAATAGAAAGATTATATATATATATATTAGATAGATATAAATAAATAGGTAAGTAATAGATATATAATAGACTGATATATAGATTGATAATAGATCATATACAGTATATATTATCATATAATATTTATTATTAATAGTATTTTTTAGATATATTAGTTATTATCATTACGACTACCTTATATGCATATGTATTATATAACATAACTGTTACACATTGTACCCAGCAGTATACAGGGCACACAGCCAGTATGTGGGCAGCCTCCTGTGCACCTGGCATTGCCCCCTCTCCTTACCCTGCTGAGCCTTATAAGTAGCAGTTTCTCACTTGAAGATCGTTAAAGGAAATACAAGTTTTCGAACAGCCTTGTACAAGCTGAGCCTGAAATCTTAAGCAGGGAGAAGTCAGCAGAAGGAAAGTGCTACCACCCCCGCCTGCCCCAATTAATAATAGATATTGGGTGGCTGTGCCCTCTGCAGGGGCTCCTCGTCCTCATCAGCAAGCCCATCATGCATAAAGAGGGGAGAGGCTGGAAGCCCGGCTACTTACATGCTCCAAGGCTCTGCAGCTCCAACTGGTCTCCTTTAAATCTGCTCCCCCCATCCCAGAGAATGAAAGATTCATACCCAGTCAGTGGGACTGCATAAGCCACAGCTTACACTGCAGCGCAGGGAGGAAAAACGCACTGACTCTGAGAGTGCAGGAACCGCTGGAGTGTGCAGCATTTAATGTCAAAAGCGATTGGTTTTCTGCTAGACTGGAGATGTCTCACCCAGGAGCAGGAGAGAGTGCACGGGCTGTGTGAGGGGCCGAGCCCGGGACACTGTAATAATATAATATAATATAATATTAATATATATATATATATATATATATATATATATATACACACACATTATACAGTGTCCCGGGCTCGGCCCCTCAGTCATTGTGGGCATACAGCCCGTGCAGGCACTCACCTAGAAGGTATATATATATATATATATATATATATATATATATATATATATTATACAGTGTCCCGGGCACGGCCCTCACACAGCCCGTGCAGGCACTCTCCTAGAAAGGTATATATATATATATATATATATATATATATATATATATATATACCTTTTATCTAGGAGAGTGCCTGTGTGCCCACACTGACTGAGGGGCCGAGCCCAGGACACTGTATAATATATATATATATATATATATATATATATATATATATAACCTTCTAGGAGAGTGACTGCACGGGTTGTGGGCTCACACTGACTGAGAGGAGCCCGGGAGTACCAGCCTGCACCTGCATTATACGGACACTGTATAATATATAACATGTATATACCTCCTAGAAGTACTCGGTATAACTGCTGCAGATCAGTGACTAGGGGGCAATAAACGACAATAACTACAATGTGTGAGCAATATGTCTACATCTATTACCTACATATCTGTATCTATAAATTATCATAATTATCTATTTACCTACAGTATTTATATCATATTTATCTATCTATTGATATCATGTATTTATCTGTATCTGTTATCTATTCATTATCTATCCATCCGTCTAGCAACATCTATCTATCCATCTATTAACTATATATCTTTCTGTATCTATAAATTATCATCAATCTATCTATATCATCTATCTGTATGTATCTAACATCTATCAATTTATCGTTCAATCTATCAATCATCTATAACTCTATCTGTATTTATCATCTGTTTATCATTTAGCTATCTATATCTAACTCATAACTTTCTACAGTATCTCTATTTATCATCTTTGTATCTATCTCATGTCTATATGCATCTATTATCTATGTATCATGTATATGTATCTTTCTTATACCTATAAATTTATTTATCTATTATCTATTATCTATTTATCTCATATCTATCTATTCATCTATCTATCTATGTCATATCTATCTATCTAGCTATCTCTCTAGTATCTATCTATCCATTTATCTATCTATTTATCTATCTACCTACCTATCTCATCTATCTATCTATCTATCTATCTATCTATCCATTTATCTATCTATTTATCCATCTACCTATCTCCTATTTCTATCTCTATCTATCTATCTATCTATCTATCTATCTATCTATCTATCTATCTCCTTGTATCTCTCAGACCACCAGCCCACATAACATGATCTTAGTAGATAAAAGCCTGTGAAATCAGAGGTGATGGACACAGGAGGCAGGGCGGCCAGTTTCCTAGAGAGCAGGGCGAGGAGGGGGCAGGGTGGCAGTGCCAGGGTCACTTGCCTGTGGCATTTGCTCCAGTTCTCGAGACTCCTTCCTTAAAGGGCTAACAACTATCGTGTTGCGTTTAACTCTTTACAGGACTAGACTGGAGGAGATGTATCTCTAGAGGTCTCCACATTCCTGTTTGATGACTGTCTCCATTCACCTGCTGCCACCTCTTCTGTCTGCAGTCACTTTCTATGAGCCCCCCTTCCCAGTCCTCCTCTTCCTCTCCCTGTATTTTGGTCTCTTAACCTCACCCCCTTGAGCTCCAGCCCTCCCCTCTCCAGCCTTTATCTCCCTCCTCTCTGCACTCCTGGGAATCCAGCATTTGCTTCTCTCTCTGCTGCAGTTTGATTTCCTTCCCTAATTGACCTAAATAAGGCTCCTGACTGACAGGCACTTGGGGGCCCCCGGGCACTCACCACTGAGGCAGAGGACTCATCTCATCGGGAGTCATTCTCCTTATTTCCCTTCAATAATCCAATTTGTTCCTCAAGCTCAACCAATCGGAGAATTCAGCAGAGAAGCGTTTCTGTTGCGGCAGGAGCTATTATTTTCTTGTGTTGTCTTCTTCTATGTGTCTGAGCTGGGGTCAGGACTGGCAGGAGGCTCCTTCCCTTCTCCTTGCAGGCAGCAATGTGAAATGATTTCCTTCAGCCTCCTTCCTGATCTTCTCCTGTAGAACATCTCGCCCAGCTTTACCCATCACCATTGGGCATTTCCACCCTCTCCTCCATCGCCACCATCACTGGAGACCTCAGCCAAGATGCCTGATGACTCCACGGAGAACCAGAGCTCGACCCCGGCCAGGGTGTCCTCCTTCTTCATCGAGAACCTGCTGGGCACCGAGGCTAAAGAAGACAAGAAGAAGACCTCAAGCCCAGAAGAAGAGCCGACGGTGCGGCCGGCGGGAAGCCATTTCACGGCGGTGTGCTGCCAGCTCTCCCCATATCACTACAGCTCCCAGGGCAGCCACCATCTGAGAGACAACCCCATGGAGTGGTACAGGAGGGCCCAGGCCACCTACATAGGGTGCACCAGTCCTGAAAGTAAGTGTCAGCCCCCACTATTTATCACAGGGACACAGCCAGGCACCAGGAAGGTTTCCTGACTGCCTTCTAGAAGGAAGTAATGAACTTCCAGGAAGCCATGTTGTATATGAATATTGGGGGATATAGTCATATCGTAATAATGATGCTAAGGAGAAATAATAATAGTAATATCAGAGTAACGGGGCAACAGTGCTCTTATAGGAGGAGGAATACGTCTACAAATGGTACAATCTGCATGTAGTAATAATACTGAGGAGAATAATAATAATTATAATAATAATACAATATTCAGGAACTAGTTGTACTAGTAGTAACTTAAATTTTAGGAATTATAATACCTACAATGTCTATGTAGTAATAATAATATATAGAGAATAATGTATACATTGATCATATAATAGTATAGAGAGAATAGTAATGTATACAATGATCATGTAGTAATAGTATATAGAGAATAATGTATACAATGATCATGTAATAATATTAGTATATAGAGAACAGTAATGTACACAATGTTCATATAGTAATAGTATATAGAGAATTGTAATATATACAATGTCCATGTAGTGATAGTAATTGATAGAGAATAGTTATATATACAATGATCACATAGTAATAATAGTATATAGAGAATAGTAATGTATACAATGTTTATGTAATAATAGCAGTGTATAGAGAGTAGTAATTGTATACAGTGTTCATGTAGTAATAGTATATCGAGAATAGTAATATATACGATGTTTATGTAATAGTAGTATATACTGAATAGTAATGTATACAATGTCCATGTAGTAATAATAATATATAGAGAATAATAATGTAGAAAATGATAATGTATATAGAGTATAGTAATGTATATAATGTCCATGTAGTAATAGTAGTATATAAAAAATTATTATTTCTACTATGTTCATGTAGTATTAATAGAGGTATATAGAGATACCTATATACAATGTTCATGTAGTAATAGAATATATAGAGAATAGTGATGTATACATTGTTGAAGCAGTAATAATAGAAGTAGTGATAATTATAAGAATACTCAAGCATACAATACAGTAGTAGTAATACTACTACTACTACTACTACTACTGATAAATGCATCTGGTGCTACTGTAGTACGGATAATGGTAGTCTTTATAATAATGTTATTAATAAAAAGCATAAAATATTCCTATAGCAGTATAATAATAGACATAATAAGGTATATAATGCTCACATAGAGGCAGTAATAATATAAAAACTAGTAACCTGCAAATCACTTATAGTATGTTTATAATAATACTAGTAATATATATATATATACATAGTTATACAAATGTATGTGAGGTTTATATCCTGATGACAGTATGTGGATGATAGTGATGATAGAGTAACAATCATTATATATATATAATACACACAGGGCTCCAGTACTAATCACTGTCACTATTTCCGGGAGGCCATTGCCCTTTCTGCAGAACCTTTCAGAGCCCCCAATTAGAAATCCATCACTCACAGTCCTCGCCCTACACACTTTCAAGTTTGTCAGAGTTTGAGCAGAGAATGAGGTGACTGAGGTGTAACCCAGGGATTATGTCTGTGGTCTGGGTGGCCCCAGGGAAAGCTGCCATGTTAGCTCATCCCTGTCATACAGGCCCTGGTATTAGGGTTGATACTGCTGTTATATACTGCATGTCTCTGTAGAACTATGTCTGTGTGCTCAGGGATGAGGGTGAGGGTGATACTCTACAAAAATCTAGAGGTAATGAATAGTAAAGACATTTAAAGGGATACCTCTGTGATCTGTACAGTTAAGATATACATATTGTAGGGCTAACAAGGGAATCAGAATTCAAGTAGTCGCATAGATATCTGACTCCATTATCAGTATATTTTATATACTGAGCTGCTGGATATATTTAGTGAGGCTGCAAACCCTATAACTAGAGATACATATGATGGAAAAAATCTGTGAACAGAAAATTGAAAGAACAATAAGGGAATCTATCTATCTATCTATCTATCTATCTATCTATCTATCTATCATCTATATTTCTATCTATCTATTATCTATATTTCTATCTATTATCTATCTATTATCTATCTATCTATCTATCTATTATCTGTCTATTATCTATCTATCTATCTATTATCTATTATCTATCTATTATCTATATTTCTATCTACTATCTATCTATCTATTATCTGTATTTCTATCTATTATCTATCTATCTATCTATCTATCTATCTATCTATCTATTATCTATCTATTATCTACTATCTATATATCTATCTATCTATATAATATATATCTATCATCTATCTATGTAATATCTATCTATCTATCTATCTATCTATCTATCTATCTATCTATCTATCTATTTATTATCTACTATCTATCTATCTATCTATCTATCTAATATATATCTATTATCTATCTATATCTATCATCTATCTATGTAATATCTATCCTATCTATCTATCTATCTATCTATCTAATATATATCTATTATCTATCTATATCTATCATCTATCTATGTAATATCTATCCTATCTATCTATCTATATATCTATCTATCTATCTATCTATCTAATATATATCTATTATCTATCTATATCTATCATCTATCTATGTAATATCTATCCTATCTATCTATCTATCTATCTATCTATCTATCTATCTATCTCCTACCTATCTATCCGCTCTACTATTCAGAACTTTCTTTGACCCCAGTCATGAAGTCTGAAGTCCCTGTCCCTTTTATCTACCAGAGCCATAGACTGCAGTTGAACCATCCCTTTGCTAGGTGCATTATACATATGTGATGTACATGTTATGTGTGTGTTAATTACTGTAGAATAAAATAAAATACTTCACTTTCCAGAATATGTCTCACGTCCTTTCTCCTCCTTTCCTTTCAGCTAGTGACAGAGATTCTCCGGAGATCTCAGAAGGTTCAGAGAGGCAATGTAGGACCTACAGAAAACAGCACAGTGATGGACCAGACGACAAAAGAGACGAGGGCTTCCAGTGTAAAGAAGAGGAGAAACTGGAGCAGGACTTAGACCAAAAATCCTCCAGAAAGAAGAAAACCCGCACTGTCTTCAGCAGGAGTCAGGTCTTCCAGTTGGAGTCCACCTTTGATGTGAAGAGGTATCTGAGCAGCTCTGAGAGAGCAGGGCTGGCGGCCTCCCTCCACCTCACAGAGACCCAGGTCAAAATTTGGTTTCAGAACCGCAGGAATAAATGGAAAAGACAACTTGCTGCAGACCTGGAGGCTGCAAACATGTCCCACACAACCCAAAGGATAGTAAGGGTCCCTATATTGTACCATGAGAACTCTCCTGCCAGCAGCTTGGGCTTCAGCCTGCCACATATCTCCCCTCCACTGGTAGGCTTTTCCAGTGCTGTCAACTACCCCCTTGCCACTTTCCCCCACTCAGTGCCCTTTATAAGATCTCAGATGACTGGACTTGTCTGATTTGAGATCTTCTAAAGACTATTGGACCTTTTATCCTATTTTGTATTAATTAACTGCATATCTGCTCCTTACATATGACTTGATTTTATGCATTGGAATTGAGAACGTGCAATAAGGTTACCCTTGGGGCTTCACTGACAACAAGTGCAGCAATTAAACTTTTCTTTTTGTACTTCCAAAGAATTTCTCCCTGTTTGATTCTTATATTTGCTTGATGGTATATCAGAAATTACTGGTGATTTTTTAAAAATTTAATTTTATTATTATTATTTTTTTTGTTGGTGGTGAATATTTAGTTTAGAAATTTTATGTTCAATTGACAAATGAATGGCCATTTTTAAAGAATTTGCTATTTATTATATTTTTTTTTTTTGGGGGGGGGTAAATATCTTAATGAACAAATTAATGGTGACTTTTTTTAAACTGAGAAATTAATGGCAATTAAAAAATGTGCTATTTTTTATTATTATATTTTTTTTTGGGGGGGAGGGGTGAATATTGTGGTGACTTTTTTTATTTTAAACTGAAAAAATGAATGGCTATTTTTAAAAGAATTTGCTATTTTTTATTATATTTTTGGGGGTGAATATTTATCTTAATGAAGAAATTAATGGTGACTTTTTATTTTAAACTGAGACATGAATGGCCATTTTTAAAGAATTTGCTATTTTTTTTATTATATTTTTTTTTTGGGGGGGGGGATATGTATCTTGATGAAGAAATTCATGGTGACTTTTTTATTTTAAACCATTGAATGGCCTTTTTTTTTTTAAGAAATGAATGGTGATTTTGTTTCACCTTTTTGGAAATAAATGATATTGCTTTAAGATAAAGTGAAACCAGAATTATGCAACCCTGAAATATCACATTTTTTTATATTGAGGATCCCCCCCAAGATTTCTAGATCCCAAATACTAAAAAAATATTTTGCATATTACGATTACAAATATATTCTGCATACTCTTCTATTCCACATAGGATGAAATAAAAAAAGAATACAAATCAAAAGAGCACTGCTATAATATAAAATGTCCTGTCCGATTATTAGGATGATACGTTCATTATTTATATTAGTAAATTACAAAAAAAAAAAAAAAACTTTTCCTAAACATAAAATGAAAGGGACAATTCTAGTTTTGTACGGTTGAAAGAAAATGAAATTGGCTGCTTTGTGCAGGAGCAAGCATGGCCGATTCTGATCGTCAGCGATATAACTTCACAATTAAACTTACCCTATTGTATCTGGAGTGAAATCAAATAAAGTAAGTAAAATTAGACTGCTATCCATTTTATTTAAGAATAATTGCTGCCTTTTTTTTTTGCAAAGCATTAGGAACAATTATATGTTTACTGAATAGAAATAGGAAATAATATCGTCATACAGTAGGTGAAATAATATATAGTAAGTGTAAGGATTGCATACAGAAAAATAAATATTTCAACCAGGGGTGGATGTTACTTGTACAGAATTTTAATTTTAATATGTTCAGATATATAGATATACAAACAATAAAAATAATAAATAATAATAATAATAATAATAATAATAATAATAATAATAATAATAATATAAGTAATAGTGAAATAATCAAACACGATAATAATAAATGACAGCTATAATAAAATAGATATAATAATAATAATAATAATAATAATAATAATAATAATAATAATAATAATAATAATAATATAGATAATAATACAATAAAAACATAATAATAATACTAAAAATAATACAAAAATAATAATAATGCCTCACATTATACTGAGAAACAGGATGGATGACATGTTGAGTGTTGTAACCTGTGTGACCTGTCTGGCCTCAGGTTAACAAGCACTAATAAATCAACTTTACACTGAAGGGGTGAAAATGAAGAGATTTGTTGCTTTGGTGACACCTCCTCATCTCCCGGTCCGATGATGATGATGATTTACTTACACTTTATTTTGCAGGTTGCAATTAAGTTGTAGTACTGTAGTTGGTTGTCTATTTATTTCACTAGGATGTGACGTGAAGCTCCAGGGATGATACATTGTATCACAGAGGAAATCCTGGCAGCTTTTATGGTCACATAGTAACAATGTAGCTCTTTGTATGTGCCATGCAGTGTGTGCTCCAGCGTCCTGTGGTGAAGGGGTGGTCACAGGTTAGGTGGGGTTGTGTCAGGTCACCAAACTCAGAAACCTGCAGTGTGACCAAGAGTTTTATCCCGGATTATACAACCTGGAGCAGCCACATTCTCTGCTTCAATGGGAAATCCAGTCTAGAGCTGGGGAGGGAGAGTTCAGGGCTGGAGCTCAGTTCTGGCTCTCATTGATCCTTGCTCCAAGGAGTCTGCTGAGGAGTGACTGCATGCCCTTGATGCTTTTGTAGCATTTATAGCCCCTTATCCTCACTGAGTTAGCTATAGATTCTTCTCCTACAAAAAAAAATCTTAAAAACATGACCCCAAAAATGTAATTATATTTTTTATACTGTTAGTTTTATTATACGTCTGCAATTTTTGCTATTTTATTTTTAACATTTTGTTAGGGCTCATGCCCACGACCATATTTTCTTTCCATGTCTGTTCCGTTAATCAATGGGTCTGCAAAAAAAACCCGGAAATGACTCTGTGTGCATTCCGTTTCAAGTCCGTCCATTTTGCGGACAAGCACAGTCATTGTTACAATGGATCCGCAAACAAACAAACAAAAAAAAAACGATGCGGACGTCACACAGATGTCATCTATTTTTTGTGGATCTGCGTTTTGCTGACCTCAAAATACATACGGTCGTGTGCATGAGCTCTTATCCTCAGATTTTTCAAAAAAAAAAAAAAATGGAGAAAATAAGAGGCACAGGAAAATATGGTGTTTGGGCTAAAGACTCTATTTATGCTCATGGGAGGAAGCTTCACCTGGACCAGTCTAAAAAGGTGACCCTATAGGGCAGGGATCAGCAACCTTCGGCACGCCAGCTGCTGTGAAACTACAACTCCCAGCATGCAAACATGCTCAGCTGCTCTTCTAATAACCACAGAAGTGAAAGGAGGATTCTGGGAGTTGTAGTTTCTGAACAGCTGGAGTGCCGGAGGCTGCTGATCCCTGCCATAGGGCATAGGCCTGTGGTAGGGGAGAGTCACCAGGCACCATTATCTTTCCTAATATCTTTTCATCAAAGTAATAATTGTATCTATGACACAGATAAAGATTTCTGTTTTCTGGAATATTTATTGGATATGTTGTAACAGTTTTACTCATCATTGATGCCAACTCTGTGATCATGACACTAAGCAGTCTGAACTTGTGAATGGTAGTTAGCCGGGATGGCCAGTGGAGACATGCGGAGGGCATGTGCAGAATAACTGCTGATGAAGATACTGATTTAGATTAGGTATATACAGGGGTGCACCTAGCCTTTCTGCTGCCTGAGGCGAAAACTGAAACAGTGCCCCCCCCCAATGCCAATTTCTTAAACTGACCCCTTCCTTTCAGCCCATTGCCCTTTGGCTGCCCCCCTCTTGCCCCTACCTGGTGCTGCCTGAGGTGATCGCCTCACCTGGTCTCATTGGTGGTGCACCCCTGGGAATATATTGAAGGTGTCTCAGAAGCCTCCTCCACCTCCTGCGCTGGTATATTTCTCATAGGACGGCTTTTCATTGTCCTATGGCCACAGGGGGCCTTTATGACATCACAGCCATTTGACTCCCACCCCTTCCTTCTCTGTCATCAGGACTTCTTTTCAACCATCATGATTGTCCTGTGACTAGGATGTCATTAAAGGGGTTGTACAGGATTAGGGCTCATTCACACGACCGTATGAAAAAAACGGATCCGCAAAAACGGATCCGTAAAAAATACGGATGACATCCATGTGCATTCTGTATTTTGTGGAACGGAACAGCTGGCCCCTAATAGAACAGTATTATCCTTGTCCGTGATGCGGACAATAAGGCCCCATTCACACGACCGTATGTATTCCATGATCTGTATTAAAATGGAACGGAAGACATACGGAAAGTCTTCCGCAGTGTTTCGCAATTTTGCAGACCCATTGACTTTAATGGGGCTACGGACGTGTTTTGCGGCCAAATATAGGACATGTTTTATTTTTTTTGCGGGGGAACTTCCGTGAGATACGGGATGCGGAATGCACACGGTGTGCAATCCGCATTTTTTTTCTCCTATGGAAAAATGAATGGGTCCGTATGGTTCCGCATCTTATCCGCAAAAATGCGGATAAGATGCGGAAATGTACATACGGTCGTGTGAATGGGGCCTAATAGGACAAGACTCATAATCTTGCGGAATGGAAATACGGACATACGGAAACGGAATGCACACGGAAGACCTTCCATTTTTTTTGCGGACCCATTGAAATGAATGGTTCCGCATACGGTCCGCAAAAAAACGTAACGGACACGGAAAGAAAAATACGGTCATGTGAACGAGCCCTTAGAAAAATATTCCGTTTAAGGCCCTATTCACACGTCCTGATTTTTCATCCGCATCCTATCCGCGTCTGTTCCGCAATTTCGGACTTTTTTTTTGCGGATAGTATGCGGATCCATTCATTTCAATGGGTCCAGAAAAAATGCGGACATTGTACCGTATGTTGTCCGCATCCATGTCTCCGTTCTGTTCCGTTTTGCAGATCCGCAAACAGAAATCCTCCTGTCCTACTTTTCCTCCGATTTTGCGGTCCGTAGCCCAATGAAAGTCTATGGATCCGCAAAAATGCGGATGAAATGCGGAAAGGAGGGTAGAAAAAAAAAAGATTTGATTCCTCCTTGACATGACATACTGATACATCCTTTCCGTTTTTTGCGGAAAAACGGAGCGGATGTGCTTGAAAAACTGAGTTTTTGGCGGAACAATGAAACAACGGATCCGCAAAAAACTGACCGTTTTCCAGGATGTGCACAAATACGGACATGTGAATGTAGCCTAACTCGAACAGCGCCACACCTGTACACAGGTTGCATGTAGTAGTGCAGCTCCGCCCCATTGACGTCAATAGAACTGAGCTGCAATAACTAACACAAGCCATGAACATGTGTGGTGCTGTTTCCTGGAAGAGGGCATGGAAATGTAATCTGGTAGAATCCATTTAAGCCAAAAAATAGTAACCAGTCTCCATAATTTTTATTTTTTTAAAACCTCAACTTTTTTTTATTTTTTTTATTCACCTATGGGGGACACACTGCCACCTACTTGTCGAAATGCCAATGGCATTGAGTCCCCCATAGGTGAACAGGTTGCTGGCTCCTGAGGTGCATTACCATTTTTTCAATGTTACATCTATTGCAAGAAGATAAGATGTAGGATGTCATAAAGTCACCTAAAAGTCGGATACGGTTGTGCCCATTGACACACGTTGACCTGAAAAAGGGTTGATCCAAGGTGTGAAAACCCTGAAGGCTGGCAACACGCAACCTACCTGCTACCTACCTATGTCTACCACTGCCCTTAGATGCATTGCAGGACTTGGTGATCTGACAACTAGAGGTGAATTCAGTCATATATAAATTATTTCCCTATATTCCAGGGATTCTCAACCTGTGGCCCTCCAGCTGTTGCAAAACTACAACTCCCAGCATGCCCAGACAGCCTAGAGCTATTAGGGCATGCTGGGAGTTGTAGTTTTGCAACAGCTGGAGGGCAACAGGTTGAGCATGTCCGCTCCTAGTTGCTATGAAGGAAACATAAACCAATTACATTTAAAGGGGTTTTCCATTACTTAGATAATGCGGGCATATCCTCAGGATAGGTTATCAATATCAGATTGGTAGGGGTCATTTTATTAGAAAGGTCTGTGCTGATAAATGGATCACAGTCTGTCCCACGGAAAACCGTAGGAGAATCCAGTAGCAACTGTTTAATTTCCCTGCAGCGCCACCACAGGAGAACTGAAGCATTACAATTGACATTAAAATCAATAGACTGTCCATGCAATGAGTCTTCAAGACTAAGAGATGCTCTTTGTGACCATTGTCCACTCTGGCTTTTAAATTAGGGTACTGAACAGGGTCCTCCTTGGCTCAGGGATATTTGAACATGGACTTAAGACACTCCCTTTAAGTTTATTTCCATAGAACTCAATAGAGTGCTAAAGGGGTTATCCGAGACTATATAGAGCCCCCTTCATGTGCCGGGCCCTCACGGTGATTATATTTACCTCGGTCCCCGCTCCCTGCTCGGCTCCTTGTCCTCGATCCCTGTGTGGCTCCTGGTCCCCGCACCACCGCTGCTGCTTCTCCCCGTGCAGGGATGAACACATCCGATGTCGGGGGGAGCAGCCAATGGCAGGCGACGACGAGTCTCCCTGGTATCGCAGGTGACGCTAGGGAGGCTAGTCCCCTTCCCCTCCTGCCATTGGCTGATCCCCCCATCACCGGATGTTTTCATCACTGCACGGGGAGAAGCAGCAGCAGCGGTGCGGGGACCAGGAGCGGCGCAGGGAGCGGGAACCCAGGTAAGTATAATCACTGTGAGGGGCCCATCACATGAAGTGGGGGTTATATACTATATATACTGTAGTCTCGGATAACCCCTTTAATCTGAGTTCTCATCTGTGCTGTCATATGTGTTTTTTGCTGTCTCATCGTAAAAAAACAAAATTCATGGAGTACCAGATCATTACATAATGGACACCACTGACATATAATATATCATATACAGTATTTATGTGTACCTGTGTGCATGTATGTATCCACATGATATAAAGTATGTGTATGCATAAACAAGTGTACATGTAGCTGTATATATATATACTCTACTAGCTCATAATTCTGCTTTAGTATCTACAGAAAACATATATCAATTCAGTCTTCATTTTTTCAATCCAAAAAATGTAGGCCTCGTCCACATTTCCATGTCAGTGTCACGTCCGTGGAAAAAAGCGTACGTGTTTCATCCATGAAGATGTCTGTGAAGGACCCATGGGTGGTCCGTGTGTCCGTTTTTACCATCCGTGTGTCATCCGTAATTCACAGACATTGCTCAGCTGAAAATTAATATCTATGTCTTCAGTGCCATCCGTGGTGTGTCCGTGATTTTCATGGACCCATAGACTTCTATGGGTGTGCTTGGTCCCCATCACGGATCAAAGTAGTGCATGCCTCTGTGATTTTTCTTACTGACCCGCGGTCAGTCTAAAAATACTGAAATGTGAACAGACACATTTAAATCAATGGGTATGTGTGCTGTCCATGGAAAATGTGGACAGCAAACGTCAGTGAAAAACAGAAATGTGAACAACGCCATACGGTGGATCTCCTGAAATACAAACTAGTAGCAGTAATGGCTAACCTACGGCACTCCAGCTGTGGTGAAACTACAACCCCCAGCCTGCTTCATTCATTTCTATGGAGTTCTGTGAACAGCCAAGCAAGTGTACATCTTGGGAGTCGTAGTTACCACAGCTGGAGTGCTGGAGGTTAGCTATCACAGGTCTAGTGTATCAAGGGGGATATAGCCATATGAATTGTCCAACCTTGAGCTGGAATTTCTTCAGCACATCCCCCATTCACTCACCTATCCTATCTGGAGTTGAGCGAACATGCTCGTAACGAGCACTGTACTGCTCAGATCCCCTGCGCTCGCATGCCCGCAGGCATCCGGATCCGTCCTCACCTGACTGTAAGTCAATGGGGGCGAGTGTGTCATACCAGACGGATCCGTCCCCACTGACTTGCAGTCGGGTGAGGAAGTACGGATCCGTTTGGTGTCACACACTAGTGTGTGATACCAGACGGATCCATGCCCATTGACTTACAGGCAGGTGAGGACGGATCCGGATGGCTGCGCAGCGGAGCGCAGGGGATCCGAGCAGTACAGTGCTCGTTACGAGCACGTTCGCTCAACTCTAATCCTATCCAAAACAATAACATTAAAAAAATAACGCACATAATACTACTATATCAGTGTCTTCTGCGTCCATCAAAAGACATCTCTGGGCATGCTGCGCCATATTAGAAAATGGTAAACGAAAAGGTTAAAATGACAAAACAGAAGGTAGACTATTAGGTTAGGGCTACATGGAGACATGAGTCGTGCGACAATTAGTCGTGCAACTAAAAGGGTACAACTACACCGCGATGTGTCGTGCAACTTTTTTTAAAATGATAGTCAATGGTGTCGTACTGCGACATGCCGCGACTGTGATGTGACAGTCACACAGAGATCAAACTTGGATACATTTTTTGAGATTCTCATGTCACTGTGTAGCCCGAGCCTTATGAGGCCAAGTTTGAGATGGATCAAAGAAAAGTACGAAGGTGTAACAAAAATTTGTTTACAGGACGAACTTCTAGATGATGGAAACATGCTCTTTCCTGAAGATACTAGGAGTTGTATGGTGTTCAGTGGAATAGACTCTTGTAGGAGGTGCTTTACCATAAGGTTAGGTGTAAAAATGTCCTACAAGCAGGGGTGCACCTAGCCTTTCTGTTGCCTGAGGCTAAAACTGAAATAGTGTCCACCATGCCAATTTCTTAACCTAAGCCCTTTGCAACAATGAAAGCGCTCATTGCCCATGGCCCTTCCTCTGCCCCCCTCTTGCCCCTACCTGGTGCTGCCACCAGATCGCCTCATCTGGCCTCATTGGTGGTGCACCCCTGCCTACAAGCCACATCTAAGAGAATGCAGGTCCCCTGACTACCTTCAAATACTGTCAGCGACAATCCCAAATGTCTGCAGAGGACTCTCTGATTATTGGAAAGTCTGTAGAACAATCTAGGGATACATAATAATACATTGCATTCATATTCTCAGTGGCCATTGGGGATAACCCTATTCAGATAGGAGCGGCTCTGAACAACCACTGAAAGTGGTTTCTGCAGTGAAATCCAGTATTAAATGACAGCCATGATTAGGATAATCGGTATCCATGAGATATGTGGATGGCCCGAGTCCCCTGGAGCCAACTTTGTTCTGGTTTGGGGGGGAGCATACATCCTACTAAGGTACTGCATCCAAAATGTCTGGCGACCATGGCTTTCCTTAGTGAAAAAAGATCCTTGTCGGGGATATCTCTATTTGAAGTATACCGTTAAAGGCGTCCGAGTTAATTATAACTTGCCAAAAACCACTAAAATAAAAAAGAAAATGAGCCTATATCCAACCGTTACTCCATTGCAGCTCTAGTGTCCCTCAGCAGTGTTGGCTTACATGGCTGCAGCGGTGACTTTAGCCGTATACCATACGTGATAACTGCAGCCAATCACTGGTTGTCTTATGCCATACATGGCTATGTTCAAGCCAAAGCTTTGAGAAAGAACAGAGCTGGAAACAGCAGGGGAGTAACAGGTGAGTATTGGCTCATTTTTTTAATTTTATCACATATAGTGTCTTTTGTCAAGTCTTTAATTAACTCGGACAACCCCCTCTAAAATTTCTTGACTTAAAAGGATTCTCCCATGACTAATGTAATAAATGAAAATCAGACATCATACAGTACATGACAATCTCTTTCTAACAAAGCTAGAACCAGCCCTGTACCTCACATGGATTCAGAGATCTCCACATTCATTGCTTATCAAGCTGACAGCTCAGGGGAGTGTCTTTTCTGCTGCAGCTCAGGGGACGTGTCTCATCTCTCCCTATCATAGCTCAGGGGACGTGTCTCAGCTCTACCTATCACAGCTCAGGGGGCGTGTCTCAGCTATCCCTATCACAGCTCAGGGGACGTGTCTCAGCTCTCCCTATCACAGCTCAGGGTGTGTGTCCATTTTCTACCTACTACAGCTCAGGAGGCAGCTGAAAGATGAAACTGAGCATGTGCAGCCATCTCAGTGAACAGGTCAAAGAAATAAGAAAAAGAACAAACAGCAGGTGGCGCTATACAGATATATTTTATTTAATAACTCAGATCCATGTGCTGGTTTGAAAACTATAGAACATTTTTTCATGGGACAACCCCTTTAAAGGAGTTTGTCCAGCCTTTTACAAGTAATAGACCATCTCAATCTGATTGATGGTGGTCTGACACCCTGTACAACCACCTATTAACTGTTCTGCAGTAGCTCCAGTGCCAGAACCTCACAGCTCCATCCCTCCAGTTCCAGCAGTGACTTCTGGCGCTAAAACATTGGTGGGGATCTGGGGTGTCGGACCTCTGGCAATCAAAATCCTGAGGATAGGCCATCATGTGTGAAAAGATGGACAACCCTTTTAAGAACCTTGAACCTGCCCCTTAGATAGTTAACTAAAATCTGATCTGCATTTTTACAGCTTCACCTGATGTATTCGGTTACAGCTTTTCTTTTACATATCTGTTTACTGTCATTGTGTTTCTTACAGTTTTTTTTTAATAGGGCCAAATACTCTGTAAGGACTAATATCACCTTACAAGACGTACAAAGCCTCTCCTGTTCTTACTTCATCCAAACGATTGATTTTCGATGATATCATCATCCTGAGACGTCCGGGCCGATGTCACGTCTCTTCATTCTTTTCCAAGGTGAAATGTCAGAACCTGAGAATTTTCGCGGTTTGTTTTGCTCATGTTGTAGCTACTATCAAACCCATCATGTGCCCTTCTCTATGATGCGCCCCACAGAATGTACGGAGAGGGTGAGCTCATGTCAGTTACCTGATTCCAGCTTAGAAGACATTGGTCTCATCATCCATTTAGTTCTACGTGTTGGAGTATGAGGTTTATAGGAATTTTAGTTTTTGTTTTTTTTTTACTATGAAAATCCAACACAAAATGGATAATGATAATTCTTTTCCATGATGACGTCATCGCTGCCTGCAGAACTCATATGACGCATCATTGTGCTGCAGTGAAAGCTAGAAGCAATGAGGGACAATCACCATAATTGAAGGGCCCATTTCCATCAGACTTAAAGAACTCCCACAAATTTTTTTATTCTCTGACCTGTTAGAAAGGTGCATGATATAATCTGTAGTGATTGTCATTTTCTTATCAGTGACTGTTTCTGTGAGTAAAAACCTCTCTTCTTATTGTAGCTGGGTCATGTGACCAACTCCCTGACCTCCAACTGACCCAGGACAGAAAGCCAGTAACTGCTCTATTCATTCCTATGGGAGCCTCACTTTCAGTCTCATAGGAATACAAAGAGAATTAGACTTCCTGTCCACACATAAGTCTGTGTGTGAGTTGGTGGGTCTAATTCCTGGTCACATGACACAGATAAGAAACTTCAGGATGATAGAAGTTAAAAATTCAGACACTGGTAAGAAAATGACATTCACTACAGATTATATCATGTACATTTCTAGCAGGACATGGAATAACATTTTTGTCTGCATTTAAAGGAAATGTGTCACCAAAAATTTTAGCACATCTCTATTTTTTGTAATCCATAGAATTTTATTTTATTTTTATTTTATTTACATGATTATGGGGGCAGCCATCTTGCCAATTTGCAAAGCATTAAAAAAAATTGCTTTATGGCAGCCCCATGGTCCATAGACACAATGGTCAGGAGGGGACCTCATTGACTTCTATGGGAGAGTTTTCTACGCATGCTCTGTGACCTGTGCAGAGGTCATTGTACAAGGAAAGAATACATACTCTCTGACAGTCACCTATTGTGAATGGTGGATCCTGTCTTATCTTTACACAGAGGTGATATCATTACAGGGAGAATTAGAATAACAGATAAGAAGATAACTGCAGATAACTATTATATTTAGAGGGGACCCCCACAAATCACGAGAACAAAAAACTTGTACCCCACAGGACTCCCCCAAAATCAAGGGTGTGGCAGGTCAGACATGTGCAGTACCACTCCATTCAATTCTATGGGATTGCTGAGCCGAGTCAAGCACTGGTGCTGAGCTGTATCTGGTAGTCCTGTAAGGATGAATGGAGAAAAACAGCAGTTAATTTTTGGCAGGCCATGTGGGGTAAAGGGTCCGTGTACTTGTGATCAGTGTGGAGCCCAGCGGTTGCACTTCTGCCAATCTAATAATTACGCACTTTGTACATTATCCCTGTACTGTGACATCACTGTGTTTATTATCCCTGTACTGTGACATCACTGTGTTTATTATCCCTGTATTGTGACATCACTGTGTTTATTATCCCTGTACGGTGACATCACTGTGTTTATTATCCCTGTACGGTGACATCACTGTGTTTATTATCTCTGTACTGTGACATCACTGTGTTTATTATTCCTGTACTGTGACATCACTGTGTTTATTATCCCTGTATTGTGACATCACTGTGTACAATATCTCTGTACTGTGACATCCCTATGTACATTATCCCTGTACTGTGAATTCACTTTGTACATTATCCCTGTACTGTGACATCACTGTGTGCATTATCCCTGTACTGTGACATCACAGTGTGCATTATCCCATTGCTGTGACATCCCTGTGTACACTATCCCTGTACTATGATATCACTATGTACATTATCCCTGTACTGTGACATTACTGTGTGCATTATCCCTGTACTGTGACATCACTGTGTGCATTATCTCTGTACTGTGACATCACTATGTACATTATCCCTGTACTGTGACATCATTGTGTTTATTATCCCTGTACTGTGACATCACTGTGTTTATTATCTCTGTACTGTGACATCACTGTGTTTATTATCCCTGTACTGTGACATCACTGTGTTTATTATCCCTGTACTATGACATCACTGTGTTTATTATCTCTGTACTGTGACATCACTTTGTACATTATCCCTGTACTGTGACATAACTGTGTGCATTATCCCTGTACTGTGACATCACTGTGTTTATTATCCTGTACTGTGACATCACTGTGTACATTATCCCTGTACTGTGTCATCACTGTGTGTATTACCCCTATACTGTGACATCACTGTGTTTATTATCCCTGTACTGTGACATCGCTGTGTGTATTACCCCTATACTGTGACATCACTGTGTTTATTACCCCTGTACTGTTACATCACTGTGTACATTATCCCTGTGCTGTGACATCACTGTTTATATTATCTCTGTACTGTGACATCACTGTGTGCACTATACCTTTACTGTGATTTCACTGTGTGCATTATACCTTTACTGTGACATCACTGTGTGCACTATACCTTTACTGTTACATCACTGTGTGCACTATACTTTTACTGTGACATCACTGTGTACATTATCCCTGTACTGTGACATCATTGTGTACAATATCTCTGTACTGTGACATCACTGTGTACATTATCCCTGTACTGTGACATCACTGTGTGCACTATACCTTCACTGTGACATGATCAGCCTCTCCTCGGTCCCTTCTGTGCTGTACTGATCTTTGCACCCAGTGTCACTGGTAGAAGGTAATATATTGCACTGATCAGTGTAGCACAGGGTTAATGTGAAGCTTCATGATGACCACCACTGTCATGATGACCAGAGCTCACTGTCCTCAGAAGATTCTCACCCCAAATAAACCTTGCTGACTGAAGTGTGCAGTGGAGCAGCAGTGCTGGAGCAGGCAGAGAGTGCAGTGCATGCTCCACCTCCTCCATGTGTGTCATGCAATAGGAGCTCCCAGCCTGGGAGCTGCCTTCATTTACTGCTGCTCCTGTCCCCTTGTCCTATCTGTGAGCAATGCTGCTTGTGCTGGGGGCTGCTGCATGTATGATCATCATCATCCCCAGCTCCCCCTGTATTCTACAGCCCAGCTACCATGAGTAAGAGCCAAGATGCCTGCAGACCAGTGTCCTTCAGCTTCACCATAGACAGTATACTCAAGCTGAACTCCAGGAGAGCAGACACCAAGCCTCACAGAGCCTCCATCCAGAGGACCTCCAGTCCAGAGCTCCTACAGCCCCGGGGAGAGGAGGATGAGGAGGAAGACAAGGGAATACCTCTCTACCAAGCACAAGGTAACCATCCAGCTCTTCATTTTCCACATGTAAAGCTATTAGAAGATGTAATAGATCATTGCCTCTTGGGCCAACAGCAGTATTACCAGAACCAGCCTGTATGTAAATGCTACATACCGGCTCAGGTAGGTATTTTCTGTATCCCCATGGAAGATATGGGATATTTTGATTGATATATGCATTATATACACTGATATATAGAGTTTCACATTGACTTCTTCTATGAGACATTTATATACATATTCAATCTATAGGACTGTAGTCCATGGGGTACTGAGCTGTTGATGTATACGTAAACTGGTGCAGCAGAACTGAATGTGTCATCTGTGTGGCAGGTGATTATCATGAAGCAAAGTATTAGGGACATCTCCTCCATCAGATGTGAGAATCCCTGCAGCTGTGAGAGCAGCAGACAGGAGGGAACGCAATGTGCAAGGCTATGGGAAAATCTCACATATTACTCAGAATAGTACACTTCACAGCTGCTGAGGAACTGCAAGTCTCAGCATGTCTAGGGTAATGTAGACGACAGTGGTAACGCTGCTATTTGTAGAGTTTCATTGTAAGGATCATTGAAGCGACCGGAAATATATAATATGTATAACCCGACATTTCCAGAGACTGGACAAATATTCGGAGAAGCTGTATTGTCACCTATGTTTTCTAGGTAGTTGCTATGTTTAGTTATTTATTTGGCTAGCCTAACAGTTGTATTGTGGACTAGTTTAATATTAGATGTATATTGGACTAGTTTAATATTCGTAGTAAATTGGAATACTTTAATATTAGTTGTATATTGGACAAGTTAAACATTTCTTGTCTTTTGCACTAGTTTTATAATAGTTGTATATTGTTTAATATTAGATGTGTATTAGACTACTTTAATAGTAGTTGTATAATGGAGCAGTGTAATATTAGTAGTATATTGGAGTACTTTAATGTTAGTTGTATAATGGAGTAGTGTAATGTTAAATGTGTATTGTAGTAGTTTTATATTAGTTTTATATTAGTTGTATATTGTATATTGGACTACTGTAGTTTACTATTAGTTGTATATTGGATTACTGTAGATTAGTGTTAGTTGTATATTGGACTACTGCAGTTTAATATTAGTTGTATAATGGAGTAATTTACTATTAGTTGTGTATTGGAGTAGTTTTATATCAGTTGTATATTGGAATAGTTTTATATTAGTTGTATATTGTATATTGGACTACTGTAGTTTATAGTAGTTGCATATTCGACTAGAACCATCTCCATTGGGTGCACTGAGAACCATTCATTCACAAAATACCCCGAATCCAAAACTGGCAAATAAATTAGCAAAATATTGATGTAAAATGTACATAAATAAATAAATAAATAAATAAATAAATAAATAGTGGAATCAAATATTATTACATAATATACACATAAACGATACCGATAAACAGTGGTCAAATCAAACTGAAGTAAAAAATAAACAGTGATAAAAAAATAATGTAAAAAGATAAAAAAAAAAGTGCCATAAAATCTAAATACAAACGAATAGTGAAACTGACATAAAATCTAATGGCTAAGAAAATGTACAAAAATATGATATTAATAGTATAAAGTTAATACAGACTTCTAAATTTTCACTATTAGATATTGTACATCGTCATCGCAATTGTTATTATCATTATGATTTTCTCATATTTTCCATATTATATTTTTTTGCATTGTCCATTTGACGTCGTCCTGCTATTTGTCCTCATCTGCCCGATTATTGGTGTATTTGAGCTTTCCTGCAGAGATTTACTGTATATGGTTGATTACAATTGCTATTATAATTATTTTTTTTTAATTTTTCACATATCTTCTGATTCTAGGATGAAATGTTTTTGTACCCACCTTAGAACTTCTGACTAATTTTCCTCCCCCACCTATTAACAGGTAGTAGAAGTTGTCTTCTGACCACCACCACCACCACCCACAGCCTTACCTACTGCACAGAGCAGCCTGCAAAGTTCAGAGACTTACCTTGCAGAACAGATAGCCCTGACAGCCTGGAAGATGGATCCTCACCATCTCCTGATCAACTCAACAAAAAGACCAAGCTTTTGGCCAAGAAGAAGACTCGCACCATCTTCTCCAAAAGCCAGATCTTCCAGCTGGAGTCCACCTTTGACATGAAGCGCTACCTGAGCAGTGCTGAGAGGGCATGTTTGGCCAACTCTCTGCAATTGACTGAAACCCAGGTAAAGATCTGGTTCCAGAACAGAAGAAATAAACTGAAAAGACAAATGTCGGCAGAACTGGAGGCTCCGGGACCAGGAGAACCCAATGGGAACATACCAGCCATCTACAAAGACACTTCATTCCTGAGTAGATGTGTCCTACCAATGTCCTTCCCTGTCATCTACCCTGGGAGCAGCATTCCTTACCTGTGCTTCCCAAATCCAGGCAAATACTACAGCCTGGCAGATGGAGATGTATAGAGACTATCTGATATTTTGTCTGTTGGACACTAGTAGCCATCTTTTGAGTCTACCCCTCAGAAGGTGGCAGGGATTTTTTATATATACAGTATGTTACTGCTATCAATATAACAGCATGTACACTTATTTTTGTATATTTTTTTACAACTTGAACCCACCTTCCACAATCAAGCTAATTTAAATACGTCCTATGCAAATCTATTTAAAAGGGAGGGTGGTCCCTTCTCTGTGCACTTTCATATGAAGTTCCTCTTGCTTCTTCCACATACTTGATACCTGGTCGCTAACATCTAGGTCTCCTCATTGAGGTGCAGGCTCCTACCCACAGCCATCACTTCAGGTCTGGGGAGGTGTTTGTGCTCAAGAGTTAATTTATTTTCTGTACATGACATGGTCATTATCACCATATACTTCTACCAAAGACCATTGTCCACATGTATGAAGACCAGGTCCTCAGGTCATCTACTATTGTCTTAATTCTAAACAGATAAATGCAATTTTTATATGACTGTAAATATGAAATGTTCTTTCTTTTTTTTTGGAACAAAATGATTAAATAAAATATACCATGGAAATGAAAAGGAGTTTGGTGTCAGTACAGTGCAAAGTCATCAATCTGAATATCTGTCTATCTATCTATCTATCTATCTATCTATCTATCTCATTAGTATCTATTATCTATCTATCTATCTATCTATCTATCTATCTATCTATCTATCTATCTATCTATCTATCTATCTCATAAGTATCCATTATCTATCTATCTATCTATCTATCTATCTCATAAGTATCCATTATCTATCTATCTATCTATCTATCTATCTATCTATCTATCTATCTATCTATCTCATATCTATCTATTATCTGTCTATATATCTATCTATCTATCTATCTATCTATCTATCTCATATATATCTATGAATCAATGATCTAATATCTATCATCTATCTATCTATCTATCTATCTATCTATCTATCTATCTATCTCATATCGATCTATCTATTATCTATCTGTCTAATATCTATCTATCTATCTATCTATCTATCTATCTATCTATCTATCTATCTATCTATCTATCTATCTATCTATCTATCTATCTCATATATATCTATGAATCAATGATCTAATATCTATCTACTATCTATCTATCTATCTATCTATCTATCTACATATTTCTCTTTTATCTATCTGTCTGTCTACGTATCTTGCTAAATTTTTAGACCTTACTGGATACTAGAAGAAAGTATAAATTTATTTGAGAAGGTTCTCTGCAAATATTGTTATCGGTGGATTCACTTCCATGTAGGAATCACATAATTATATACTAATTTTTAAAATAATTTATTATCTTCCTGTCTTTCGATGTAACAACCAATCTATTTGATTAGAAAAATCTATCTATCTATCTATCTATCTATCTATCTATCTATCTATCTATCTATCTTTCCATCTATCTTATATCTATCTATCTATCTATCTATCTATCTGTCTATCCATCAATCTCATATCTATCTCAGTCAATATTTTAATAGTACTGTACGTAATTAGCATTGACAGGGTGATGTACTGCCTCGTACTTGAAGAACCAGTAAGCTTCCCCTGCCTGCTGACGGTCTCCATATAAATTATACAATAGACAGAGGAATGTGGTCGCTGATTACTGCTTGGTCACACCTCACATCAGGCAGGTGCATAGCTACTGCAAAACTACTCATTTTTCTCATCTTCTTACATTTTTAATGCTGCCTATAATTTCACAATTCCTTATTTTCCTTACGTACGGTCTAAATTTTCCATCTAATTTTCTGTAAGGAACAGTGTATTTGGTCTGTACATGGGTCCATAAGGAGTCGCATCCCTGTCTGTTGTATCCAGAGCCCTATAAATCCACATTAATGGTCAGTTTAATGTTCCAGACCAGTCACATTTTTCCCAGGCAGATTATGAGATAATCTGGGTGTCATCAATCTGTGCGTTAATTACTCCATCAGTGGGGGTTATTCACAGACTGCAAGCAGATGCCTGCATTCCCATATAATAGAAAATAAAAATCATTACCAAGGTCCAATGGTCAGCTCAATTCACAGTAAGTTTTATTTATTTATTTAAAAAAAAACAAAAAACAACAAAAACACCAAATGGTGTAAACGGATTTTGGGTTCTAGGGTGCAAGACGTACTTCTCACAACTCGCAAAGTAGAAAAACTTAAAAAAAAAACAACTTAATGAAATAATACAAAATACTTTTATTTAAAAAAAAATTCTGATTATGTCCCATATAATGAGATCCGTTTTCTGTTTACATGTATGTAAAATATCATGGAAAAAATAGACTAAACTGCAAAGAAAAGAATTACAGGAAGCAAATATCTATATAGTATCTTTAAACAGTAAAGTGGAAACTATTTGTGAGATTTTATTGTGCATTTTATTAGTTGATTCATTTTGGTAAAGTTGTAAAAAGTAATAGAAAATAAATGAATATTATAATAAAAAACAGTAATAATAAAAAATAAAACTATAATAAAACAAAGGTATAAACGTGTATGTATACGGGTATTTTTTATTTCATTCTATCCCTTATTATTATATTTTGCAGTGTTTTCTCCCTCGCATTACTTAATATGGACCTTTGTAAACACTTTATTAGGTGCATTCTAAATTCATGGCGTGTTATTATCGTCCTTTATGTCAGCAGTAAATACAACCTACTCTCCATTGGCAGGGGATGTGCAAGTAACGATCATCTAAATATACATTAATCGATCGCCTTACATTCTTGTGCATACAGCAGCTCTTTATGTAAATGTAATTGAAGTGCAGTCTGTGAGTCTGGCAGAGGAGAAGGCAGCCTGGAGGTAATGCAGACAGGACTATGGTCTGAGCTCTCCAATACATATATGATGTGAGGGAAGTTCCTGATTCTTTCTGAGAAGTCGGCACTTTTCTCTTTGTTCTGGAACTTATTGGAATTGGTGGACAGACAGTAAGATAGATAGATAAAACAGATAATAGACAGGTAGTATGATAGATAGCTGGATATGAAATAGACAGATATGAGATAGATGACAGCTATTAGACAGATATGAGATAGATAGAGAGATAGTTATGAGATAGACAGATAGTTATGAGATAGATAGATACCGGATACCCAATCTGTGGCCCTCCAGCTGTTGCAAAACTGCAACTCCCAGCCTACCTGGACAGCCTACAGCTACTAGGACATGCTGAGAGTTGTAGCTTTTCAACAGCTGGAGCATCCATGATAGGAAATAGAAAGATGATAGCTAGATAGATTGATAGATAGGAGATAGATATGAGATAGATAGATAGATAGATAGATAGATAGATATGAGATAGATAGATAGATAGATAATAGATATTAGATAGATAGATATGAGATAGATAGATAGATAGATAGATAGATAGATAGATAGATAGATATGAGATAGATAGATCGATAGATAGATAATGGATGATAGCTAGATAGATTGATAGGCGATAGATATGAGATAGATAGATATGAGATAGATAGATATGAGATAGATAATGGATGATAGATAGATATGAGATAGATATATGTGAGAGATAGATAGATGTTAGATAGATAGATAGATAGATAGATATGAGATAGATAGATAGATAGATATGAGATAGATAGATAGATAGATAATGGATGATAGCTAGATAGATTGATAGATAGGCGATAGATATGAGATAGATCGATATGAGACAGATAGATAGATAGATAGATAGATAGATAGAAAGATATGAGAGATGATAGATAGCTAATAGATATGAGATAGATAATAGATATGAGATAGATAATAGATATTCTTATTGGACATCTTTATGAGGCTGCAGTATAAATCCTATATTTCCCTGTATTTGGTGATGCTAACACCTCTACTCTTTTGCTTTTGTGTAAACACAATTAGTAAAGTATTAGAAGTAATTGTCTCCATTGTTAATTGGATGAGTAGACAGAGAGGGAAACAATTCCTTCTTCCTTAGGCTAAACAATTAAGAGTAGGTTCCCAGGTCAAGAGACTGTGCTGAAAGAAAGCCAGAGAAGTGGAAGGAGTATGAAGGCTTACAAAATGAGCACTGTATTGTAGTAATACTACTACTACTACTATTAATACTACTACTCCTATTGGTAATACTTCTACTGTCACAGTAGTATTAATAATGATAACATGACAGATCTGAAAGGAGCAAGTGTGGTTTAGGTAAGAACCTACCTACTACTAACATAATGCTGGCTGTGATACATCTAGTACTACAACTATCAATACCACTAGTGTAGTATTAATAATGATAATCACATAAGGAGGGCCTCATTCACATTGTGGTACAATTGTTCATGTCGTGGGACTCCTACACTCATAAAGCCTATGCACAAAGTGAAAGGGCTGCCAAATATTACAAGGAACAGGCACTCCAATACACCCTTTATTACACATAAAGGAGGGCATCAGACACACCTGTGAAAAATTATCATTGATGGCCTGCTGCTGACACTCAAAAACAATAGGGGTGATGTGCTGCTACTGAGCTGACTGTCTAAAAAAGTATGGGTGAGGTGCTGCTTAGCTGACCGTCTAAAAAATTATGGGTGACATGCTGCTGCTGCGCTGACTGTCGAAAAAAATTATGGGTGACATGCTGCTGCTTAGCTGACCGTCTAAAAAATTATGGTTAAAGCACAGAGGGATCGCTGAGGACGTTGACACGGTCAGCTAGGTACTCCTTCACCATCTTCCAAAACTTTTCCCGCCTTGTGACATAACACGGAGACATAGAATTTTCCACATGCAGAGCGTCGGCCTTTATTGTGAGCAGTGAGCTTTTTAGCACACAGAAGTGGGATGGTTACGCTGATAATTGCATTATCGCCGCTCACCATCTGTGTAGATTCATCAAAGTTGTGTAAAACCTCACAGAGGTCAGACATCAATGCCCACTCGTCACTTGTGAAGAGCGGAAGCTGACTGGAAAGGCGCCAACCGTGTTGCAGCTGGTATTCCACTACTGCCCTCTGCTGCTCACAAAGCCTGCTAAACATGTGGAAGGTGGAGTTCCAGCACGTGCTCTGGTCGCACAGCAGTCGGTGAGCTGGCAAGTGCAAGCACTGCTGCAGCGTTGCCAGAGCGGCTGAAGCTGTAGGTGACTTGGGGAAATGGGCACACAGGCGACGCACCTCCACCAGTAGCTGAGGCAAATTGGGGTAGGTTTTCAGAAACCGCTGAACCACTAAGTTGAAGACATGGGCCAGACATGGTATGTGTGTGAGGTTGGCCAGCTCCAAAGCTGCCACCAAGTTGTGGCCGTTATCAGATATAACCATGCCTGGCTGTAAGTTGACTGGCGAGAGCCACAGCTCAGCCTGGTCCCTTATGCCCTGCCACAGCTCTGCGGCGATATGCTGTTTGTCACCTAGGCAAATAAGCTTCAGCATGGCCTGTTGCCGCTTCCCGACTAAGGTGCTACACTGCTTCCAGCTACTGAGTGAAGTCTAACTGGTGCTGCAAGATGGCAATTCTGCATGGGAAGTGGAGGAGGAGGTGGACGAAGAGAAGGAGGGGTTGCAGCCGCTACTGTAGGTGGTGGCTGAAATCCAGATGGAAGTAGGGCCCGCAATCCTTGGCGTGGGTAGCACCTGTGCTATCCCAGGGGACGACTCACTCCCAGCCTCCACAACATTCACCCAGTGTGCCGTCAGGGAAATGTAGCATCCCTGGCCAGAAGCGCTTATCCATGTGTCAGTTGTTAAGTGGACCTTGCCAGTAACTGCGTTGGTCAGGGCACTGATTATGTTTCTGGACACATGCTGGTATAAGGGGGGGACGGCACACCGGGAAAAATAGTGGCAGCTGGGGAATGCGTAACGGGGGACAGCTGCCGCCATCAGGCTGCGAAAAGCCTCGGTATCCACAAGCCTGAATGCCAACATTTCCAGGGCCAGCAATTTGGAAAGTTGCGTGTTTAGAGCTATGGCCTGTGGATGGGTGGCAGGGTATTTGCGCTTGCGTTCAAATGCCTGGGGTAAGGACATTTGAACGCTGCACTGAGACACTGAAGTGGACGTGCTGGCTGATGGTTCTTGAGAAGGTCCAGGTTCAGGGTGGGAAGCATCTAGGCCTGCGTCTTGGACAGCAGATAACAGAGGGGAAGAGGAGGCAGTGGTGTGACCTGCAGACACAGATCGTGGACCCAGGCGTTCAGCCCACCATTTAGGGTTCTTTGCTGACATATGTCGGATCATGCTGGTGGTGGTCAGGTTGCTGGTGTTTACACCCCTGCTCATCTTGGTACGGCACGGGTTGCAAATTACAATCCGTTTATCGTCAGCACTTTGCTAAAAAAAACGCCAGACTGCAGAACACCTAACCCTTGGCAAGGGAGCTTGCCACAAGTGGCTACTCCGGGGAACAGTTGCGGGCCTGGTTAGTGTGGCCTGCCTTCTCCCTTTTGCCACCCCATTACCTCTTCCAGCCTGTTGCGGTGCTGCGGATCCCTCCCCCTCTGTACTGTTGTCCTCGCTTGGTTTGCCACCTTCCCAGGTTGGGTCAGCGATTTCATCGTCCACCAACACCTCTTCCATTTCCTCACTCTGGTCCTCCTCCTGACATGGTGACATAACAAGAACCTGACTTAACTGCATCCATCCTCATCATCAACTTCTTGAGGAACTAGTTGCCCTTGACTTATTGGCAAATGTGTTTTTAATCATCATCATGCACCTCGTGAGACGCTACTTGCCGTTCCCTACCGTCACCTTTTTCAGACTGTGGATGCTCAATAGTTTGGGAATCAGGGCACAATATCTCCTCATGTCCCACTTCAAGCGGCCTTGGCAAGAGTCCCAAGCCAAGGAACGGTGATGAAAAAAGCTCCTCAGAATATCCAAATGTGGGATCACTTCTTTGCCCAGACTCTGCATGGTAGGACTCTTGGCTACTGAGACTGGACTTTGTAGAAGGGAGGGTGGTGCTTAACCGACTGGAGGCATTATCAGCTGAAATCCAACCGACTACATGCTCGCACTGGTCTGGCGACAAGAGTTGTGTCTTGCGCCACCCTGCAAACATGATGTGACATGAAGCTAGGAGTTTTGGATGACTTTGTTTCTTGGGCTCTGCCAGCAGGCACAGTTTCACCGCGCCCAGAGCCATGGCCTCTGCGTTCACCATCAGCAGCACGCCCACTTCCCCGTCCCTTTCTGCTCGCCTTGCGCATATTATATAGTATATATGCAACTTTGTCACAAGTACAGTAGTACAGATTTTTATTAAGTGTATGATCAGAAAAATTTCAACGAATGTCAAATATTTAGAATGCGCAAACGTTATAAAGCAGGCGCAAATGAGGTACTGTGGCCTTAATTACTGGCAGAAAAAATAGCAATGGATGTCAGGTATATAGACTACAGAAAGGTTCTAATGCACACGCTGTGCACGTGGTGTTAGCGTCCGGCACACTTGCGTTCTTTTTGCCCCAAATTAAAAAAAAAAATGCAGCCAGATATAACAATGGACTGTTGTGTCTTTTGAACAAAGCTACTAGCCCTGCCTAGCCAAATCCTATCCCTACACTATATGTCCCTCCTTGCGCAAATGTTATACAGCAGACGCAAAAGAGGTTCTGTGGCCTTAATTAACGGTAAAAAAAATAGCAAAGGATGTCAGGTATATACTATACAGAGAGTAATACACCATGCACCAGCTGCAGCAGGTGGCGTTAATGTCAGGCCACCTTGTGCAATTGTTTACCCCTTCAAAAAAGAAATACTATCCCTGCCTAGCATTCTTCTCTCCCTACACTATCTGTCCCTCCTTGCAGCAGCTCTCCCTGGCTCGGTATGAGCCGGTCACATGTCACCAGGTGCTATATAGCACCAGATGACGCGTTCCTGGCCAGCCAATCAGTGTAATGTCAGTACCTCCCCACACGCTAATTGGCTAATTAGCGCGCGGGGAGGGGACACGAGCATGGCGCTCGAGCACACGTCGGTGTTCGGCCGAACACCACGTGGTCCCGAGCTCCGCCAGAACATGTTCGCTCAACACTACTCCAGAAGTAAAACAGGGATGAATGTAATATAACAGCTCTTTGGTGTGCTGAGATTTAGACTATAGAGCGTGTCTGTGTTTTTATGACAGTTTCTGTACATTTAATGTTTATGTTTGTGTAAGGGTTCATGCACACAAATGTATTTTCGTTCCGTGTTCGTTCCTTTATTTTCTGTGTGGACCGTAGTGCGGAACCATTCATTTCAATGGGGCCGCAAAAAGCAGAAGTTACTCCGTGTGCATTCTGTTTTTATATGTCCGTTCCGCAAAAAAATAGAACATGTCCTATTATTGTCCGCATTACAGACGGTTTTATTAGGGGCCAGCTTTTCCGATCCACAAAATAGAGAATGCACACGGACGTCATCAGTATTTTTTGCGGACTGCAAAATACATGCGGTGGTGTGCATGAGCCCTAATAGTCATACATTTCTGAACTGCAGCACTATTGCACCCTGTGTGATCCATTTGCTAGTACACTATTATATTATGCTACTTATACTACTACTAATACAACTATTACTGTGATCACTAATAGTTTACTACTATGCCAGTGTCAGATAGCTGCTGCCAAGGCCAATAAGATAATGGGTTGCATCAAAAGAGGCATAGATGCCGGGGATGAGAACATAGTCCTGCCACTTTACAAATCACTAGTCAGACCACACATGGAGGACTGTGTACAGTTCTGGGCTCCTGTGAACAAGGCAGACATAGCAGAGCTGGAGAGGGTTCAGAGGAGGGCAACTAAAGTAATAACTGGAATGGGTGGACTATTTTAGTTTCCAGGGCCACTTAAGGTTCCCAGTCCTTCCCTGGTTGCAGTCTCTCATTAAAGGGGTTCTCTGGGCTTTTAATATTGATGACCTATCCTCGGTATAGGTTATCAATATCAGATCAGCGGGAGTCTGATATCTGTCACCCCCACCGATCAGCTGAATGAAGGTAAGGCGCGCGCAGTGCTCGGGTGCCGTCTCCGTTCTCTCTTCCTGCTGCTGCTATTTCTATGGCGATCAGAAGCGATAAGGGAAACGACACACATGCCTACTCTTCATATAGCTGAGGACCCCTGCCGATCTGATATTGATTACTTATCCTCAGGGTAGATCATCAATATTAAAGGCTTGGAGAACCCCTTTAAGGACACATACTTAGTCATAGGCAATAGGATAGTTACATGAACTGTCCCCTTAAATAGCGACAGACCAATAAAACATCATCATCAGAGGTAATAAGTAACGCTCCCTCTGGCTTGGATTGTACCCAACTCCCTGGGCGTCAAGACTTTGGCTGAGTGGTGACAATTAAGAATGCTGCATCTGCAGTTATTAACACGGCCTGTGTTAACTCTCCATGTAGCACAGTACCACACAGCCTCTAACCAGCCTTCCCAGGTTGAGGTGTCCCTCGCACCCACTATGCACATTCTCCTGCACGCCCTTCATCATGACACACTGTATCGCACACAGTCAAACAGTGCCTTAGCATACCTACCAACTTTGCAAACCACTAAAGAGGGAAACAATGTGTAAATTTTTTCTGCACTAGGCCACGCCTCTAACTCCGCCCAAAACCTACCTATACACCTAATCCCACCCAGTCCCCTTAATGCCCCCACATAGTAATTATTCCCCCTTCATGCTACCACATAGTATTTATGCCTGCATTGTGTGTTCACAGAATTATGCCCAGCTGTGCCCCCAGTAATATGCCTACATTGTGCCCCCAGTAATATGTCCACATTGTTCCCCTAGTAACATGCCCAGCTGTGTCCCCCAGTAATATGCCCAGTTGTGCCCCCCAGTAACATGCCCACATTGTACCCCCAGTAATATGCCCAGCTGTGTCCCTCAGTAATATGCCCAACTGTGTCCCTTAGTAATACGCCCAGCTGTGCCCCCAGTAACATGCCCAGCTGTGTCCCCCAGTAATATGCCCAGCTGTGTACCCCAGTAATATGCTCAGCTGTGTCCCCCAGTAATATGCCCACATTATTCCCCCAGTAATATGCCCAGCTGTGCCCCCAGTAATATGCCCACATTCTGCCCCTCACAGAAAGTAAAAGAAAAATAAACACTATATACTCACCTTCCTTCCTAGCAGCAGCAGCAGGATATCGGCTCTGTTGAGGGGGCGGAGCCTAGGCTGACTGCCGGCTGGCCCCGCACCCAACACCCAGACCAGAGGTATGGAGAGCAATAAAGAAGATCCGGGCCTGTCCCGTTAGATCCGGGACGGTTGGGAGGTATGCCTTAGCTTATCCCTGAGGTGTTGTACCCCTATTAGGGTTCATTCAGACAACTGTATCCATTTTTGCATTAGGCAAAACATGGATACTGGATACCGTCTGCATTCCGATTTTGAGGAACAGAACGGCCAGCCCTATGATAGAAATGCTCATTTCATAATACAACATGTTCTATTTTTTTTTTTTTTTTGTGGGGCCATGGAAAGGATGTACAGTGGCAGACAGCACACTGTGTGCTGTCCACATCTTTTACGGTCCAATTGAAATGAATGGGTCCGCATCCATTCTGCAAAATTTCAAAATGGACGCAGTATACGGTCGTGTGAATGTGCCCTTACCAGTATGAATCATCTCTTCCATCTCCTGATTGCTTGTGACCATGAGGTCTGCAGAGCACTATTATTTATGCCGTCTTAGCCATGTGTTCTCAGTTCTCTCACTGAACTTAAAGGGGTTGTGTCACAAAACATATTCTATATTTTGCAAACCAGCCCCTGGATCTGTCGATGACTTATCATACAGAGATATAATAGCAAAACATAACATAGTAAAGCAGTCATGTTTTTAGTTTATATGGGAGGTATTGCCACTGCAACAGGTTCAAATAGTAATCCATAGCAATGGTTAAAGGGGTTGCCCCACAAAAATATTCTACAGTTATCAAACCAGCACCTGGATCTGAATACTTTTGTAATTGCATGTAATTAAAAATTTAGCATAGCCACTGAGCTATTCAATTAAATTTATCTGTATAGCGCCATCTGCTGTTTGGTATTTTTCTTATTTCTTTGACCTGCTCACTGAGAAGGCCACACATGCTCAGTTCCATCTTTCCAACGGCCTCCTGAACTGTGATAGGGAGAGCACGGACACGCCCCTTGAGCTGTAATAGGGAGAGCTGAGACACGCCTCCTGAGCTGTGATAGGGAGAGCTGAGTCATGCCCCCTTAGCTGCAGCAGAAAAGACACTCCCCTGAGCTGCCAGCTTGATATAAATTTAGCAGAGCAATGAATGGAGAGATCTCGATCCATGTGAGGTGCAGGGCTGGTTCTAGCTTTGACAAAAAGAGATTGTCATGGACTATATCATGTCTGATTTTCATTTTTTACATCAGTTATGGGATAACCCCTTTAATGTACAGGATATGGTTTTCTTTTAAGAGGGGCAAGACTGATTTTCATCCCATTATAAGACTATAGTAATAGAAAGTGAATTCCCTGAAAAATCTACTTTCAAAGCAATTGGACATACCTGCTGTGAGCAGGCACGGATCTGCTCTGTAGTTTGTGCCATTTTTCTGTCTTGATAAATATGTTAGAAACCTGCTGGTCCCACCCTTTCTGATTCACTTATTTTCTTGGCCCATTTTCTTTGCCATTTTTCAAAATTGGCAGAAAAATAGGAAAATGGAACATTTTAAAACAAATATTGCATGGGCCAAAAGTTTATGCTTTTTATGCTTAAAGAGGTTTTCCAGGATTTTACTACTGATGACCTATCGTCAGGATAGGTCATCAGTATCTGATTGGTGGGGGTCCAACACCTGGGACCCCCGCCAATCAGCTGTTTGAGAAGGTACCGGCGCTCCTGTGTACTGTGTACATTGTACAACGGCTGTGCTTGGTATCGCGCTCACCCCTATTCACTTCTATGGGGCTAAGCTGCTCCTAGGCCACGTGACCGATGAACTTGATGTCACTGGCCTAGGAAAAGCTAAGCCAAGCCTGCGGCGCTCACGGAAGCGCTGGTGCCTTCTCAAACTGCTGATCAGTGGGGGTCCCGGGTGTTAGACCCCCACCGATCAGATACTGATGACCTATCCTGAGGATAGGTCATCAGTAGGATAATCCCGGAAAACCCCTTTAAATAGTGGCACAAGCGCTCCATCTCCCTTGTGTTATGATGTGACCTGTCCTCAGGATTGGTCATCAATATCAGATCGTGGTGGGATGACCCCCGAGCCACCACAGATCTTCTTTGACGGGCATCCAGAAACTATACAATACTAGCAGAAGGACTTGGCTTCGCCTGGGTATATTTCATCTATTTCATTTAATGTTTCTGTGTGTCGTTGCAGAGAGAAAGTCAATGCAGCTGACAGAAGTTGATTTTTACCTTAATTTTTTCAATCCCCATTGGCTGCGGAGTGGGAGGGGCGTGACCTGACCGGGTCGGGGGCGTGGTTTAGCGGGACCTGGGGGGGTGCTTTAAGTCCTTCTTTTGAGGGTGGCCTGAATTACAGGTAAATGGCATGGAAATTTATGAGGAAACACAGTGGGTAACAGTGGAAGAAAACATTGCTTCGCATGGGTATATTTAAAGGGGTTGTCCAAGTTATTTTTTGTCCTTTGTATGTTTCTAACTAGTCAAATATAAGAGCTTTTAAATGCACTTTGTGTTTCCAAAGCTGCTCATTTCTCAGATTTCAGTCAGGGTCACATGACCTGGGATGTCAGCCTGCCTCCCTGCTAATCTTGTATTCATGCACCAAGCAAATAACAGTCTGTACACGAGACGTCACTGTGCTGGCCACGCCCCCCATGCACTAGCTGAGCTGCCGGCTGCTCTGTGTCTCCCTGGATTTTTTCAGCTAAAACATTAACCCCCTTCAGCCAGCATAGGGCTGAAGACTTTACTACAGTAACTGCAGGCAGTTAGGAGAGAAATGCTGGGCACATGAGCTGACAGAGGAGTGCTGCAGAGCAGAAAGGTAGGGGGAAGTTCCTGTGTGTACTGTATCAGCAGTGTCATTGTACAGCTGGGACTAGTAGTCCTACACATACAACATGCTGCTGAGTATCCCAGCAGGCAGACATGTCACTCAGCACTTGTATTCATTCCCTTTGCAGAGAGGGGGGGAGAGGTGGGAGGGACAGAGATTGTTGTTATATGCATGTAAACAAAGGCCAGAAGAGAAACAGGGAAATGAGGAAATATAGATTTTTTTTGTCTAAAATTTGCTTAGATTAGTTATATATTGCTGCCCAACAGATTTACAGTGCTATATTTTTTTTTTCATAACTCGGACAACCCCTTTAATCTATTTCATTTAATGTTTCTGTATGTCATTGCAGAGAGAAAGTCACCCTCCCTCCCAACCCTGCAGCTGACAGAAATTGATTTTTACCTTCAATTTTTCAATCCCCGTTGGCTGTGGAGTGGGAGAGGCGTGGCCTGACCAAGTCGGGGGCGTGACTTAGCGAGACCTAGGGCGGGGGTTTTAAGTCCTTCTTTTGAGGGTGGCCTGAATTACAGGTCGATGCCATGGTAATTTATGAGGACACGCAATGGGTAGCAGTGGAAGAAAACATCTTTTATTACTACTGAACGGTCATAATCTAAAATGAGTGTATTTCATCTATTTCATTTAATGTTTCTGTGTGTCATTGCAGAGAGAAAGTCAATGCAGCTGACAGAAGTTGATTTTTACCTTCATTTTTTCAATCCCCATTGGCTGCGGAGTGGGAGGGGGCGTGACCTGACCAGGGGGCGTGGTTTAGCGGGACCTTGGGGGGTTGCTTTTAAGTCCTTCTTTTGAGGGTGGCCTGAATTAAAGGTCGATACCATGGTAATTTATGAGGACACGTAATGGGTAACAGTGGAAGAAAACATCTTTTATTACTACTGAACGGTCGTAGTCTAAAATTAGTCTATGTCACCTAATGTTTCTGTGTGTTGTTGCAGAGAGAAATTCACCCTCCCATCCATCCCTGCAGCTGACAGAAGTTGATTTTTACCTTCATTTTTTCAATCCCCGTTGGCTGCGGAGTGGGAGGGGGCGTGGCCTGATTGAGTCGAGACCTGGGGCTTAGCGAGACCTGGGGCGCGAGTTTTAAGTGCTTCTTTTGAGGATGGCGTGAATTACAGGTCGATGCCATGGTAATTTATGAGGACACGCAATGGGTAGCAGTGGAAGAAAACATCGCTTTGCATGGGTGTATTTAATCTATTTCCTTTAATGTTTCTGTTTTTCGTTCCAGAGAGAAAGTCACCCTCCCTCCCACCCCTGCAGCTGACAGATATTGATTTTTACCTTCAATTTTTCAATCCCTGTTGACTGTAGAGTGGGAGTGGGCGTGGTCTAACTGAGTCAGTCAGCGTTTTCTCGACTGAGCTCCTCAGCTGGCTGCTAATTACCTGGCTGTATTGTTATGGAAACCTGCCCTCCCTGTGTGTGTCTGTGCAGAGATGGCAGTTGGGGTTTGAAACCAAAGCTCCCGGGCTAATATTGGCTAATGCAGGTCAGATTTTGAGAATATCTCGGGAATGGTATGTCCTAGAGAGATGAGACCTGGTCTAAAACCTTCCCAGACACCTGATGTACCTGTGTGCCGAATTTGGTGAAAATCGGTCTAGTAGTTTGGTCGTGCATAGAGAACAGACAGACAGACGGACAGACAGATGGACAGACAGACAGAAACTCATTTCTATAATATTAAGAGTTAAAGAGGTGGAAGCAGAAAGCTCCCTCCACCATGCTGGGATACTATAGCCCAAATCCCACTCAAGTGAATGGGAGGTAAGCTGCGGTATGCCAGCATTGTAAACCACACAGCCCTCCTTACATTGTAGGGTTTCTGCCATTTTCGGATGGCCGATACAGCTCAGATGCTGGGTGTCGGAGCCCCACCAATCTGATATTCATGACTGGAGATGAGCAAAGTTTTAAAAAATTTCGATTTGATTGCTTCACCGAATTTCGATAAAAAATTAAATTAGCTACAAATTACTTTGTAACGAGTCACATTCAATTGTATGGAGCTGGTGCATTGATGGGGAAGATTGTGCCGCCACCTTTCATTTAACCGCTTAGATGCTGCATTCAATACTGATTGTGGCATCTGACAGTCACATTCAGCCTATCAGGGGGTTAAAACAAAAAAATATATGCAGTCATCTCATTCATTTGATTTGCAGAGAGGGCTCCGCAGCCATCTTGATTGAAGAAAACACGCCAATTCTCTCTCACGCTGACATGTGATGTCACCACATCATCATGCTGGGCGGCCACGGTAACGTCATCACGCTTTCTTCAATCAAGATGACCGTGACGGCCTCTCCACGGTCAAATAGTTGAGTTGAATATGTTTTTATTGTTTTTATTTATTCTTTACCGCCATCTCAGGATTATATGCTACCACTAAGGGTCCATTCACACATCCGCATGTGTTTTGCGGATCTGTAAAACACGCTCACTGGCCATGTGCCGGCACTATAGAAATGCCTATTCTTGTCCCTGGCTCTGGAGAAGAATAGGACATGTTCTATTTTTTTGCAGGGCTGCGGACCAGAAATCCGCATCTTTTGCGGCCCCATTGAAAATGAATGGGTCCGCACATGTTTGGCAAAATTGCGGAATGGATGCGGACCCATTTTCCGGATGTGTGAATGGACCCTAAACGCTAGGAAATTCGGATTTGGGGCGAATTGCATTTTTCCTGAAAATTCGGATCGAATTCTACTTCCTTAACTTTGATTCGCTGAACACTATTTATGATATAACCTGAGGATAAGGGCTCATGCATCTGCAAAAAAATAGAACATGTCCTATTCTTGTCAGTTTTGCAGACAAGAATAGGCATTTCTATTATGGGTCATCTGTTCCATTCCAGAAATTATGGAATGGACTTGGGCGGCATCAGTGTTTTGGGGTCGTGTGCATGAGCCCTAAGTCATCAATATCTAAATCCTGGAAAACCTCTTTAAAGAACATACTGTGTTTCCCCGAAAATAAGACAGTATCTTATTATTTTTTTTCCTCCAAAAAAAAGCGTTAGGGCTTATTTTTGGCATAGGTCTTATTTTCAGGGAAACACGGTTTAAAGCGTGCCCCCATCAGACCCCCGATCAGCCCACTGTGCCCCCTTCAGACCTCAGATCAGCATGCCCCCATCAGACCCCCGATCAGCCCACTGTGCCCCTTCAGACCTCAGATCAGCATGCCCCCATCAGACCCCCGATCAGCCCACTGTGCCCCCTGCAGGCCTCAGATCAGCGTGCCCTCATCAGACCTCAGACCAGCCCACCCAGCCCCATAACAATAAAATAAAAAACTCCTCTTACCTGTCCTGCGCTGCGGCTCCGCTCCGGGTGCTCCTCTGGCTTCTGAGGCCGGCGCTGCACTGTCACCTGACTGAGTGTAGCGTCAGGTCATAGTGTGCGCACTATGTCCTGACGCTGTACGCGGTCAGGACAGTGCAGCGCCGGCCCTGGAAGCCTATGGAGCGCTGGACCCGGAGCGGAGCCGCGGCGCAGGACAGGTAAGAGGAGTTTTTTATTTTATTACTATGGGGCAGGGTGGGCTGATCTGAGGTCTGATAGGGTGCCGGCAGCGAAAATATACAAGTGAGCGCTTCCATAATGGAAGCACTCACTTGTATTCACTTTATACAGTAACGTAGATAGGGCTTATTTTTGGAGTAGGGCTTATATTTTAAGCCTACTCCAAAAACAAGGCAAAATAGCACTAGGGCTTACATAGGTCTTATTTTCGGGGGAACACGGTAATAGCGGTCACACTCCACCCTTGGAGACTGCACACAACAAATTGTATCAATGTCCCTTTAAAGATATAACCTACATATTCAAATAAAAAATCCTCTCATCTCCTGAGACGCAAAGAATAAAGGAGATATTCACTTTATTACACACGTCTACGCCATACAAAAACTTCTATTCTGGCATTTGTGGCTTTAATCTGAAAAAAAAAAAGAAAACAAAATGTTATCATCAATAAAGCAGATATTACATTTAATAAGAATGTAATATCCTTCGCATATGTTTATAATCTGCAACGCATTCACATGTGTTTAAAGAAAGGAAAAATTCGGAAAACATTCTGTTGGAACACTTTTAAGAAAAACTGCTTTTTTTTTTTTTTTTTTTTAAACATTTGCAGAATAATTTCCAGTTTTCCGAGCAGCAGAAATATTTATGGGCTGTGTTTGTGAATTTTAGAAATATTACTTAATTTTACGTCAACAATTGCCATTATAGCAAATTAGCTCATATCTTATTTACCACGCCAACAGGGGAGTAACTACCACCATAGTGACTGCTATGGGGCCCCCAATGTTAAGAGGGCCCTCTCTGGCACACACTCAATCAAGAATGGAGGATGTGCAGCATTACTTACAGTATCTGCCACCCATCCTCCGCAGCTGCTTGGAACTGTCCGGTCAGACTGTGCAACTTTTTTTTAAAATTCCTTTAATGGATTTTAGGCCAAAAAATTGTGTGGATTTTGGTGTGTTAATGTGCTTAACGGCAGCCCCGGGATCCATAGACACAATGGACAGGAGGGGATCCTATTGATTTCTATGGGAGTTTTCTCGGCATGCTCTGTGACCTGTAAAAAGGTCATTGTACAAGGAAAGAATAGATAAGCTTTGTCAATCACCTATTTGGAATGGTGAATCCTGTCTTATCTACACAAAGGTGATACCATTACAGGCAGGATTAGAATGTCAGATAAGCAGATAACTGCAGTAAAGTAATCTGTAGAGACACCTATTATTAGGCATAGTGGCCAGTGAGAAAACTGAAGGATTTTATGGTTTTTATTTGAATATAGATATTGACACGGAAAATTAAAAATAACATCATCAAAAATTCTTTAAAAATATGTTAAACAAAAAAGTCATTTAAAGGGGTTGTCTCACCTACTTATTTCAGTCCTCGGTGCACGGCTCCCGGGACACTTCCTGAGCTGTAGTGGGGGCGGTGCTTATGCTATGAGTGACGCAGCAGGCAAGCGGCGCTTGGATAATATAATTCCGCCCCTTGCCTGTATGTGCACACTCCTGAGTCTGCTAGTGTATCAGAATCACTAGCTGTCTCAGTGGAGCAGACCCTGTACAGATCGTGACAACCAATGATAAGAGGTTGCCGCGATCTGTTTCTTACATGAATGTGTAGATTGAGAGACGGCCGGGCACGGGAGCTAATGCGCATGCGCGCGCTCGCTCCCTTAATTCCCGGCCACCAGAAAGGCCGGCTTTTTTTCTTTCTGTGCGCAATCGCAGCCACCGCTGATGCATTGCAACAGTGGCCGTAACCCCTAGAGACGAGCAGCCTACAAAGAGGAAGAAGAATGAAGATAGTGGGGACCAGAGGCATTACTGCTAATGAAACTACATTAGTAAGTTACTTTACTCAGTGGTATAAAGATAATAAATGTAACTTAATGAGGTGAGACAACCCCTTTAATACATCATTTTCGATTACACATTCCCTTTAAAATATACTTTTCTTGGTCTCCAGACGCCCCTCTGGGATCAGTAGACCCAGCTGCAAAAATCCCATACCTTATGCTGCAACTTTGGAGGAAATACCAAGAAATACACCATTAATAAATAATATTCACTTTATTGTTACATCAGAATAATATACACAAAAGGTAAAACAGTGGTGGTAACTACACATACAAAAAAGGAGGAGCACACAAAGAGAATAGTAATTACAGCTGAGTACTCAATATTAGTGCCAACCTTATATTATAATCACAATAAGTAGTAAAGTGCCAGTGCAGACCATAATACAAAAAGCAGCACATATAACAGAGTACAATAACGTTACGCAAATAATAAGATCAAATACAGACCAGTGTCAACCTCCAACCCCGACGTACGTTTCGCCAATGCTTCCTCAAGGGGATACACCATGCTGTGTCTAGCGCTTATTTATAGTCCCACAATAATTAAAAATCTAGAACATGCAGTCCAATGCAAATCAAAAAAGAGCCAATGGATAGTCCAGCGTGCGTTCCACCCTGGAACGCAAATTACATCACTTCCGGTCCGGAAGACCTTCCGATGAACCTCAAATCACAGCTCATATATGCCACACAATTCGGCCAGAAGGCCCAAGTACTGCCTGCACAATAAAGTAATCCAGTGCCCATGGTCAAAGTAAAATAACTTATTAATAGCACCGCGTCCGACGGAGGAGCGCGGCCGGTACTGGAAGTCCGGCCTGCGCTCCACCGTGGAACGCACGCGCATGCGCGTGCGCCAATGTGCCAGCATCAACCAAGAAATGCACTGACATAGCAGTGCTAAATGAGTGTAGAGAATAAGAAAAACTACACAACCTAATAGTAAATAAAAATATAAATACCAATGTGAATGTGGGTGAAAATAAAACAATCAAATGGCAATCAAGAAAAAGTGTGACAATCATATACCAAACAAATGAATGCTTTGGAGGAAAGTGCGGTTTAAATACAAACTACAAAGCCCTATCACACCCATGCTACCCTTATTTGGAAACCCCCCATTCCCACCAGGTTCACCACCGTTTCATTTTGTGGAAACATACTAGATTACGATACGTTGGTGATTTTTTACTCTGGTCTAGGCTCATGTCCAGAGCATATTTTACTTCTGCTTTCTCCCCTCCGTCTTTTGAACTCTTCAGAACTACCCAAATCTTCCATTTTTTAACCTCCCAGATTCAGGCACAAAGAGTAATAGACTTCACTGCATTTGAGAGACTTTGCAAATATAGGGCTTTAGAGAGAGGTACCGTATCCTTTATTTATTCAGTCCTGACACCAAACTGGCATATATGCATGGATGGGAGGTGGATTTGGGAGAAACCCTTACGCTAGAACAGTGGTACGAATGTTGTAAGACAATAAGTAAGGGCAGTTGGCAGGTTACGCTTATGGAAACCTCACTGAAGGTCCTGCATAGAGTCTACTTCGTACCACCTAGACTACATCAGATATACCCAAGTGTCTCTTCCCTATGCTTTAGAGGATGCAAGGAAACAGGTACAACTCTTCATATATGGTGGACTTGTCCGGTAGTCTGTAGATTCTGGTCTAATATAGGAAGAGGTTTGTTTGAAGTATTTGGGAAAGATTTACCAGTACCGATATATCTCCTCAGCCTTAAACCACAAACGTTTAACAATACTGCATATAAACTCCTTCAATATATACTAATGTCCGCCAGGATACATATAGCATCTAGATGGAGAACTCCCTCTCTTTCTATGTCAGCGGTTATACATAGAGTTAACCGTGTAGCGTTATATGAGAAATTAAACGCTACATTAACAGATTCTAGAGAACGTTATCAGCAAATATGGAACCCCTGGCTAAACTGCTCTAAATCTTCTAATTTGCAATACTTCCTGTCTCTTTGAATGAATACGCTAAACATAGAAGACTTCTAAAGCACCCCTACCCTCTGTCCTTCTTCCCTTTGAGAATCCCTGAGGGCTACACCCCTCATTTTTCAATACTATCTGTCTTAATTATACCAGAATAAATGATGAGACCCCACTGTTCTTTAATTGTTACAGTTTAATGATTGATACCTTCTTTTAAAGATACTTTATATCAAACTACGAATGTAGAAGAACTTTGGTAATATAGTGATATGCACATTGTATGTTATCTTCTACTTCTATGCAATCAATCAAATAAATATATCTTGAAACTAAAATATACTTTTCAAGTTCTCGATCTCCCTTTGACTGTATGGGATTTTACCAGGTAATTTAGCATCAGTGTCAGAACCATATTTGCAACTAGGCATTGGAGGTCAAGAGGCTTGTGGTTGCAGCATGCTTACACCCCATATTGGCATTTATGTTAAAACCAATGTCTTTTCAGGGGCAGAGGAAAGGCTCAGAAGTGGGGTTGCAGCAGGCTGAAAGACAAATTGGATGAGCCAATCAGTGCTGCAGCAGACAGGGAGGTGCCCTAGCAGAACAAGCAGAATGTCATTCTGTGCTGGACTATGAATGAGGGTGGTTGGGTTGTATAGTGTCTTCCAGGAAAACCGTCTTATGGAGTCAGGGAGAGTGAGAATTCAATCAGGGACAGTCAGAAATCAATCAAGCTTATTGCCAGAGAGAGTGAAGGGAAAGGCTTGGCTTTCAAAGAAGAATTGTGTGTGTTGTGTAGATTAAGAACACACAGGGTAGCTGACAGACAGGGAAAGAGAAGACAGGAGCTGTTGCTGGCTGTGCCTATTATCAGAACTGCAGGTGCTGCAGAGCAGACCTCAAAAGCAGCTACCTGCAAGCAAATACTTTAATTGAATTCCACCATTTTCACAGAAATCCTTTTTTTGTGGGGTTCAATTTAATTAGCATATATACATGATTTCTGCATCAATACCCAAAGTGTAGCAGCAATCTATCTGTGTGTATTAATGTGAAATTGAGCGTCAGGCCTCAATCGTCTGTTTACATATATTCAGTTTCCACATTGTAATTTATATTTTTTGTGTGGGATTCAATTTAATTAAGCAGTATATACAGTATACTTGATTAATGCATCAGTACTAGAGATGAGCAAATCATCCAAAATTCGCTTCTCCGAATATTCGCCGAATTTCTGACAAGATTCGTATTTAAACTAATTTATTCGGTCGAATCTTCGTTCAAAACAAACATTTCTGCACAAATTACGAACGTACATTCAGCGTAGTTAAAAGTACGCAATACGTAAGGATTGTTTCATACCTATCGTACGTATCGTTAGCACTCAAAATTTTGTGAAGATTTACGAATAATACGAAGCGAATACTAAAAAATCTGGATTTGCTTCGGAGGAGAAAATTTCCAAGATTTGATACGAATCTACGAAACAGCGAATAGATTTGCTCATCTCTAATCAGCACCCCTATTTTCACACTCCTCTGACTGATTCCGATGAATAAACCTTGTCTTGCTGGCGGTACCCCATCTTGCCACTGTTGCTGTCTGTCTACCTACGATCATTTTCTGTATGGCTGCTGCTGCAGCCTGCATCATGCCACTAAAGTCTCAATCATCTGTTTACGAATATTCAGTTTCCACAAGGTTGCAATTGAAACTTTTGTGGGGTTCAGTTTAATTAAGCAGAATATATAGATGATTACTGCATTAATACTGAAGGTGTAGCAATTATATGGGTTTACAGCAGCTATACCCAAGGTGTAGCTACCTGTGCGTATTAACGTAAGATCGAGCATCAAGCCTCAATCGTCCATTTATGCATATTCAGTTTCCACATGGTTGCAATTTAGATTTTTTTGTGGGGTTCAATTTAATAAAGCAGCATAAATAAGTGATCAATGCATCAATATCGATATTTTCACTCTCCCCTGGCTGATTCCGACGTATAGACCTTGTCTTGCTGGCGGTGCCCCATCTTGCCACTGTTTCTATCTGTCTGCCTACTGTCATGTTCTGTACAGCTGCTGCTGCAGCCTGCCACTAAGGCCTCAATCACCTGTTTAAGTATATTCAGTTTTCACATGGTTGCAATTTAATTTTTTTTGGGCGGGTTCTATTTAATTAAGCAGCATATAGGGTTACTGCAGCAATACTCAAAGTGTAACAGCAATCTAACTGTGTGTATTAACGTGAGATTGAGCATCAAGCCTCAATCGTCCATTTACGTATATTCAGTTTCCACATGTTTGCAATTAAAATTTTTTGGGACTTGTTGAATTTAATTAAATCAGCATATAGGTGATCAGTGCACCAGTAGACAGGCTAGGATAACAATTTACCTGGGAGTGTTAATGCAATATCAAGGGTCAGATCTCAATCGTCCATTTACATTTATTCAGTTTCCACATGGTTGGAAAGGAATAATATATTTTTTAGGACTTGTTCTATTTAGTTAAGCAGCATATATGTGAATACTGTAGCAATAACCAAGGTGTAGCAGCAATATACCTGTAAGTATTAATGTGAAATTGAACGTGAGGCCTGGCCCTTAAACATCTGTTAAAGAGAACCTGTCACCACTCCTGACATGCCTATTTTAATAGCTTCATGCATTCCCATTTAATAACAGCTCTGGATCAGTCCATTTTCGTTGATTCAGTTTCCACACAATTGCAATTTAAGTTTGGCATAAAAGTTGGTATGAGACCTGTGCATTCAGTCGCTGGCTATAGTGGTCAAGTTTCCATGTTGAGATTTAGCAGTAAGTACAGAGACTGAAGGCAACCCAGGAAGCATCATAATGATGTGGGATTGGTATTATTGTGAGTATTACTAGTTTTTTAAATTTATTTATAAGCATTCTAAGCATTTTATTTTAACCCCTTCAACCCCGGGCCTGTTTTCACCTTCCTGCCCAAGCCATTTTTTGCAAATTGTCAGATATTGTGCTTCACGACAGTAGTAAATTTGTGGCAAAATATTTCATTTTTATTTATATAAAAAAACAAATTTACCAAAAATTTGGAAAAATTTCCAAATTTCCAAATTTCAATTTCTCTACTTTCAAAATACATAGTAATACCTCTAAAAATAGTTATTATTTTACATTCCCCATATGTCTACTTTATGTTGCCATCATTATATAAATGTCATTTTATTTTTTCAGACATTAGAAGGCATAGAAGTTTAGAAGCAATTTTTCAAATTTTCAACAAAATTTGCAAAACCATTTTTTTAAGCACAAATTCAGATATAAAGTGATTTTGAGGGGCTTATGTAATGGAAACTACCCATTAATGACCCCATTTTAGAAACTACACCCCTCAAATTATAAAAAACAAATGTTACAAACTTTGTTAACCCTTGAGGTGTTCCACAAGAATTAAAGGAAAATGGAGGTGAAACTTCAAAATTTCACTTTTTTGGTAGATTATTCATGTTAATAATTTTTTTCTTGCAACACAGCAAGGGTTAACAGCAAACTAAACCTCAATATACATTACTCTGATTCTACAGTTTACAGAAATACCTCATATGTGGTGGTAAACGTCTCTATGGGTTTGTGGCAGTGGTCAGAAGCAAAGGAGCACCATATGGATTTTGGAGGCAGATTTTGCTAGAATGGTTTTTAGGCACCATTTTGTAATTGAGAGACCCTGACGTACCCCTACAGTGGAAACCCTCAAAAAGTAACCCCATTTTGGAAACTACACCCTTCAAAGAATATATTAAGGGGGGTACTGACCACTTTGACCCCCTAACCTTTTTTATGGAATTTGGAAACACTTGGCTGTGAAAATGAAAAGTTTTATTTCTTCCAATAAAATGTTGCTTTAGCCCCAATTTTTTCATTTTCACAAGGGGTAACAGGAGAAAAGCACCCCATAATTTGTTCCCCATTTTCTCCTGAATACGGCAACACCCCATATGTGGTGGTAAACTGCTGTGGAGGCACATGGCAGAACAGAACAGAAGGAGCACCATATGGATTTTGCAGCACAGATTTTGATGGATTGATTTGCGGGAGTCATTGATTTTTATTTTTTTGAGTTATTGTCTTATGTTGGGGCTCATTTTTTGAGGGATGAGGTGACGTTTTTATTGGTACCATTTTGGGGTACATAAGACTTTTTGATCGCTTGGTATTACACTTTTTGTGAGTCAAGGTGAAAAAATAGCTGTTTTGGCAGTTTTTTTAAAAAATTCTTTTTACAGCATTCACCCGAGGGGCCATATTATGTAATATTTTTATAGAGCAGGTTGTTATGGATGCGGCGATACCCAACATTTTTGTTTTTGGAAAGTTTTACACAGATTTATTTTTGAACAGAATAAAATCTTTTTTTTGTGTTGCTATATTCTGAGAGCCATATTTTTTAAATTTTTCGGGCGATTGTCTCAAGTAGGGTACAATTTTTTGCGGGACAAGATGACTTTTTGATTGGTACCATTTTGGGGTAAATATGCCTTTTTGATCACTTGCTATTACACTTTTTGTGAGGGAATGTGACCAAAAAATGGCTGTTTTGCCACATTTTTTTTTACTGCGTTCACCTGACGGGGTGGATGATGTGATATTTTTATAGAGATGGTCGATACGGACGCGGCGATATCTAATATGTATACTTTTCTTTTTTTCCCTTTTTTTTTACAATTTTTTTTTAAACTTTATTTTGGGAAAAGTGCGCTTTTTTTACTTGAAACTTTAATTTTTTGTAAAACTTTATTTTTTTTACTTTTTTCACTTGTTTTCTCACTTTATTTAACTTTTGGGGGTCTGATCCCCTTTACAGTGCATTACAATACTGTAAGTTTTACACATTAGATGCATTTTTGAACAGAAAAAAATCTTTTTTTGTGTTGATATTTTCTGAGAGCCATATTTTTTTATTTTTTTGGGTGATTGTCTCAAGTAGGGTGTCATTTTTTGCGGGACAAGATGATGGTTTGATTGGTACCATTTTGGGTTAAATACGCCTTTTTGATCGCCTGCTACTACTACACTTTTTGTGAGGCACCCGCATCGCATGTACCGCGGTCAGCGCATCAGACATCGAGGGTTAATACGCCCGCATCTGTGTTTTCACCAATGCGGGCATACGCAGCAGGGGTCCGGCTACTGGGAACAGCCGGCCCCCTGCAGCTGATCGGGCGGGCACAGCTCCTGCACCCGCCCGATCAGCGCGCCGTACTACTACGGCGCCGGGCCTCAAGCCCCTTCATGCAGCGCCGTACTATTACGGCTCTGGGCGTGAAGGGGTTAACCTTTAGTCACTATACAACCCCTTTAACAGTGACCAATTATCATTGGTCATGATTTCTCAGAAGCAATTGGACTAGGGCAATAATTGTCACGTGCAAATAGGTCTTTAATGGGGGTGCATTCAGACTTAGGCCTCATGCGCAGTTCCCTAATGATGAGACCTCGATGAGCAGGTGCATTGTCCTCCATGAAGATAAAATTATGCCTGTGTTGTTCATGCAGAGGCACAATGACTGGATTAATGATGTTATTCAGGAAGTATGGGCTGTCACTGGACCCTTCACAAAGGGCAGTTCTGTATTGACTAGACACACCTGCCCACACTGTAACACCACCACCACCAAAGGATCGTCTGATGACAACAGTGGCTGATGCATAGCGCTCTCCTTGATGTCTCTCACATTTTTAGTGGCCATCATTTCTGTTCAGCATGATTTGACTTTCATGAGTGAACAACACTGAGGCCTACTAGTCCCTCGTCCAGCGTAGATGTAAACGGTTTCACGCTGAGCAGAAATGATGTGGGAGACATCAAAGAGAGAGCTATGCATCAGCCACTATTGTCATCAGACGAGCCTTTGGTAGTGGTGGTGTTACAGTGTGGACCTTACATTTTGGAGATACATTAACTCAATTTAGCCCTGGTCAAAGTCCATCAGATCTTAAGGCTTGGCCATTATCTCTGCTTCCAACACATCATCCTAAAAAACTGATTGTTCACTTGCTGGTTTCTATATCCCACTCTTTGACAGGAGACATTGTCAGAAGATAATGAAAATTAATTTGTAAATTGTAAATTAAAACCATACTTCTCAGGAATGGAATGAACCTCATCTAAGAAGAACAAAAATGAACCCATCTAACAACTATCATTTGGACTGGTTTATCCCAGAGGTTGACTGATTCTACACTATCTTCTGGAATAAATTGGAAAGGAGAATGGCTATGGCAGAGGCAAGTTGTAGAAAAATGAAACATTACATTTATTTATACTCAATTTTATCATGCAGCGGGATAAATTGAAGGCCAATGTAGAGAGCTGGTCAGCACTATGATAGAAATTGCGGACGAGAATAGGACTTGCTTTATCTTTTTTGCAGGGCCGAGGAACGGAACTACAAATGTGGACAGCACACAGTGTGCTGTCCTCATCTTTTACGGCCACATTGAAATGAATGGGTCCGTACCCGTTATGCAATTTTGAGGATGATGACCCATTCATACGGTCGTCTGAATGAGCCCTTAAACTGAGGTCTAAGACAGCAGACCCAAACTTAGGTCTGATGTAGCAGAGTTTAACTGAGGGATGATGTTGAAATGAGGGCTGATGTAGCAGAGATGAACTGAGGGCCAATGAAGCAGAGCTGAGCTGAGGGTTGATGTAGAAGAGCTAAACTTAGGTCTGAAGAGTTTAACTGAGGGCTGATATAGCAGGGTTGAAATGAGGGCTAGGGCTGATGTAGCAGAGATGAACTGAGGGCCAATGTAGCAGAGATGAACTGAGGGTTGATGTATCAGAGCTCAAGTGAAAACAAAAGCACCTGTCTAATCAGGCGATGCCTTGATGCCCAAGCCAGGTTTAATTTACCCATATGGACGACATTTTCAGAATGTGCCAGGTTGGCGCACCTGCTTGAAGACCAGGGGAAAAGGAGCAAGAGGAGAGGTGAGTGGCAATGTTGAAGAAGGAGTATCACACCCTTGAAGTGAATGGGGCTGAGCACGATAACAAGCACAGCCACTGTACAATGTACGGTGCTGTGCTTGGTGAGCTGAGAGAAGGCTTGTACGCTGGTAACAGGGTTGCCAATCTTCCTTTCAAATTTTTCTGGACAGCTGAACCAAAATTTACGGACAGCCCAATATTTTTACGGACATAATAAACCACACCCCTTTTTAGAGGACACACCCCTTACACGCCCTAGAATAAAGAGGATTGTTCAGTATTTAAAAATAAAATATGGCATATGGAAAATAAATCAACAATTTGTGAGTGCTTTGTTTATAAGGCTGCAGTGACACACTGGACTTTCTGGCATCATTGACGCTGCCATGTAAACAAAGACTGACAGGCATGTAATGGGCAAGTGTGCACATCTGTCACAATGTTGGTGATGTGCACACTGATGTGCAAGTGTGTGGCATGTGACCACTGCAGCCAGTTTTCAGCATTAGATCACTGATTGGCTGCAGCAGTAACATACCATATACCGGCGAGTCCTTGCTGAAGAAATAGGTGACACATATTTGGATGGACATTACATTCGCCAATACCAAATATACAAGATGACACATCACCACATACCTCTTAAATCCAGTGACGTCTCCCTGATGTAGATGTTCTCTTTTCTCATCTTTTGTATTTGGCCCACACCGCCATGATGAGTTCTTTCAGCCCCATCTTCTCTCTGTAGAGTTTGCCACAAAGACACCTTAGATTACCCACTTTTCTGTTATCCTGCTGCTACCTAAAATACTGTGCCCGCTGTGCTCCCCAATGTCCCCAAATACTATTCTGTAGATATAACAGTGCCATATAGGTAGGACCCCATATAGTTACAGTGCTCCCCAAAGTCCCACTGATAGTAATAATTCTCTCCCAGAGTGCCCTCATTAGTAATAGTGCCCCAATAGTGATAATGCTCCACGAGTAGCCCTTTTAGTAGTAGTGCCCTCCATATTGTACTAATAATAGTAACACACCCAATAGTACCACTGGAAGTAGTAATAATAATAGAAATTATTTTCCCCATAGTGCCTCCAGTAGTGCTACCAGAAATAATAAGGACCCGCTGTAATGGTCCCAGTAATTATAATACCTCTTATAGTGCCCCCAGTAGCTTAAATGGTTCCCTCTAGTGCCTCCAGTAGTTTAGGTAGCCTCCTATAGTACCCCTAGTAGTTAAGATATGTAGTGCCCCATTAGTTTAGATAGCCCCCTGTAGATCAGATAGTCCTTGTAGTGCCACGGTAGTTTAGACGGCCCTCTGTAGTTCAGTTAACCCCCTCCAGAAATTAGATAGCCCACTTTATTTTAGATAGTGCCCTAAGTAGATTAGATAGCCCCATGTAGTGCCCCAGTAGTTTAGATAGCCCTCTTTAGTACAGATAGCACCCTTTAGTTCAGATAGTCCCTGTAGTGCCAAAGTTGTTTAGATAGCCCCCTGTAGTTCAGGTAGTCCCCATAGTGCCCCCAGACGTTAGATAGCCCCCTTTAGTGCAGATAGCCCCCATATAGTGCCCCAGCAGTGAAATAAAAACAAAAATTACATACTTACCTGATTCCTTAAGATAGTTTTCCATGCCACTGTAACTCTGCCCTGGCGCAGGCGGCGTGCCGCATGATGATGTCATCACGTCTGTACGTTCGTGGTGACGTCATCACACAACGAGATGCCTGCGCCGGGCCCAGGACAGAGGTACTGTAACATTAGGCTGCAGGCTGACCTGCCTGCGGCCTATTGTACATCACAGGCGGAGCCTGCATGGATCCACAGTATGTGCCGTGAATACTGTAGTAGATTCACGGACAGGCTTTGTTTCTGCCGGACGCTATAGACGGCAGAAGAAAACACCGTTTTTACGGACTGTCCGTGAATCTACAAACAAGCCATAAACTCTATTAGTAACATTTTCACTTTGCCTTTTTTTCATACACTTTTAATCTCGATGTGTCGCTTGCACGTGTTTCTGATTCTTCTATTTTCAGCCAGTGCATTTTTATGCTTATGAGTCACAGATGTTTATCACAGTCAGATATTCTGTGTGATGTTCAGAGCGTCCATCCCTTTATTGTATAATCGTCTGGATAATAAGGGGTTATTACGTGTCTGAGGACGCTACTCCTGCGTTCTGTAATAGTAACGACTTCCTATAGGTTTAGACACATAGGAAGAGTTTACACTAATGGGATGCACCAGGGGTGCGAGGACAGAGGATGTTGCCGGCTAGATAATAAGAGATTAGCGTCTCGCTCTCACACTTTGCTACAGATGGTGACTTTTAACCTACGTATGGTATTCGAGTAATGTGGAGCTGGTTCACATTTTGAAACTTTACAAGAATTTTGACCCAGACCTCTACAACTTACTTTACAGATATCGGTCACTTTCAGGTGTCATTACTTTTTAGACATTGTCACTTTAAATAGAAAAAAAAGGAAGAATATTAAAAAAATTCACAAATATTCAGAATATTTCACAAATGTAGCTGTAAAGCATTTATTTTAATTTTGTATTAATTGAAACACATTGAACGTGCACTTCTACCATTGTGGTCCTATATATGGGCTGATATTACTCTGATAACGGTCATTTAACCACCATTAATAATTTTTTAATTGGCCTTTATGAAAAATATTAAGCCATTCTGTCACAAAGGGTTAACTTTTTTTTTCTAGCTGTGTGACTGGTATTTTCACTTTCACTTTGTGCCCAGTCATCTAAAAAACCTTATCTCTAAATTACTGAGAGGTCATAAACACTTATTTAAGCCACATTCTTATCAGTAAGATAAGAACTGAGCTATAATGAGTGTTTATAAGGTCAGAGAACAGAGATAAGGAGCCCGTCAGCTCCTGGTCTTACGGAAAAGACAGAAAATCTAAAAGGTGCTACTAGAGCATGTCAACTCTGTACAGAAAAAAGGACTCCATAATTTTAATAAAGACCAATGATCTCAAAATAAATACAATGCAATAATAATAAAAAAATGCCTCTGAAGGTGTACATAGCCTTTAAGTCCCAATTAGAGGTTAACGTATTACCTGATTTTCCAAATTTGCAGTGTCTGCAATCAAGATGGCTGTGATGGCCTCTTTGCGTGCAAATGGATGAGATGAACATGTATTTTTTTTCTTTCAGGAAAAATAGATTTGATACCACAAAGCTCAAGGAAATTTTGCTTCACGGCAAATCAAATTCGGATCGAAGTCCACTTCAGATACTTCAATTCTCTCAACACCAATTTCCATGCTATAAAATATGATAACTGCATAGATTACCCCATTGATCAGCAACCTCCAGCACTCGAATTGTTGGGAACTACAACTCCTAGCATGCAAATTTGTTAGGCTGGTCTTGGGACTTCCAAACAAACTCACGGAAAAAAAAGTGGTCTCAAATGGCAGAACAAGCTCAAAAACCCCAATGCTGTAGCGCATTTATAACCGGGGGAGCAAATCCCGCACATGTGGCCCGCTGCCGAACGTAATCCAGAGCAAAAAATGCATACAATGGAGGATGCCTGCAGCGGACCACATGTACCACAAAGACATCCTACACAGGGTAGACAAATGTGCGGATGTGACAATCTACATAGAAAAACAATTCACGGAAAATGGTGCACTACAGCGGAAAATGCAGTTGACAATATATGGCTAAACCGTCACTCTAGACCTCATGCACCTATCTGTCATTACCTATACCATAGTAGGGATAGCGTTAGGTCCCTGTGCCACTTGAGATACCTTGACGCGGTGCTCGGGCTCCGGTATGTCTTTGATATAAGGATATATTGGCGAAAGTCTCATTTTAACACCAGAGTGAGGGTTTAGCCATATATTGTCAACTGCATTTTCCGCTGTAGTGCACCATTTTCCGTGAATTGTTTTTCTATGTAGATTGTCACATCCGCACATTTGTCTACCCTGTGTAGGATGTCTTTGTGGTACATGTGGTCCGCTGCAGGCATCCTCCATTGTATGCATTTTTTGCTGGGGATTACGTTCAGCAGCAGGCCACATGTGCGGGATTTGCTCCCCCGGATATAAATGCGCTACAGCATTGGGGTTTTTGAGCATGTTCTGCCATTTGAGACCACTTTTTTTCCATGAGTTTGTTTGTACGTTTATTCCTGGAGGCGTGGCAACTCCAGGTTGAATGTGCCTTGATTATACTAATGGGTAACATTCAGGTGCACCTGTGCAGCCTGGGTCACATGACGTCAGGGCAATGTGGGAAATACAGCCTCTGCCCCCCCTCCCATTGTATGTGTGATTTCCCGCTGGAGGTAACTGGGAGCTGGTTGCTGTGTCTCGGACCTCATGCACCTATCTGTCATCATCTATACCATAGTAGGGATAGCGTTAGGTCCCGTGCCACTTGAGATACCTTGACGCGGTGCTCGGGCTCCGTATGTCTTTTATATATGTATATATTGGCGAAAGTCTCATTTTAGTGAGGGTTTAGCCATATATTGTCAACTGCATTTTCCGCTGTAGTGCACCATTTTCCGTGAATTGTTGGTCTTGGGACTTCCATGGAAGTGAACGGAGTGTGCTGGGTAGTGATGAGCGAAGGTATGAAAAATTTGATTTGGCTGCTTCGCTGAATTTCATAAAGAAATGAAATTCTTGACAAATTACTTGTAGAGGACAAAATGACAGGGGACAGCCAACGTGCCGCCCCCCATCATTAAACCCAGCAGATGTCGTGTTCATTGCTAATCGTGAGCTTTCAGGTGTTAATCTGGAAAATAAAATTCTCACCTCATCCATTTGTTTAAGTAGAGGCCATCACGGCCACCTTGTTAGAAGACATAGCGCAAAATTTCGTGTAGTGACATGATGATGTTATTACGTTGGCCTGTCATCACTGATTTCATGCAGCATCTTCAATCAAGAGACCCACAACGGCCTCAACGTGAGCAAATCGATGAAGTGGGTATGTATTTTTTGCCATCATTTCAGGAAAAATAGATTCGTTACCAAGAAGTGCAAGAAAATTCAGCTTAGCGGAAAATCAAATATTTCCTGAAATTCGGATTGAAGTCAAATTGTTTGGCTTCGATTTGCTCAACACTAATGCTGAAAGTTGTGGTTTCACAACTCCTGGAGTGCCGAAGGCTGCTAATCTGTGGATTAGCCTATAATTCTTACAGAGTCAGCAAATACTCAAACCAGGCAAAAATGAGTAGCTCAGTGGTTAGCGCTGTTGTCCTGCAACGTTGGGATCCTGGGTATGAATCTGACCAAGACAACATCATACTTCCCAACTTTTGAAAAGAAGGGAGAGGGACAAAATGTGCTAAATTTTCCCACTCTAGGCCACGCCTCTAACTCTGTCCAAAACATAACTATACACACCTAATCCCACCCAGTCTCCTAAATGCCCCCACATAGTAGTTATTCCCCCTTTATGCCACCGCACAATATTTGTGCCCACATTGTGCCCCCTCACAGTAGTTATACCCAGATATGTGCCCCTCACAGTAGTTTTACCAGATATGTGCCCCCAACAGTAATATGCCCAGCGGTACCCCCTCATAATGATATGCCCAGTGCTGTGCCCCCTCACAATAATATGCCCAATACTGTGTCCCCTCACACTGATATGCCCAGTGATGTGCCCCCTCACATTGATATGCTCAGTGCTGTGCACCTCACAGTAGTTATACCCAATATGTGCCCCCTAACAGTAATATGTCCAGCTGTGCCCCCTCCCAGTGATATGCCCAGTACTGTATCCCCTCACAATGATATGCCCAGTACTGTATCCTCTCACAATGATAAGCCCAGTACTGTTCCCCCTCCCAATGATAAGCCCAGTGCTGTGTCCCCTCCCAGTGATAGGCCCAGTGTTGAGCCCTCTCCCAGAGATAGGCCCAGTGCTGTGCCCCCTTCACAGGCAGTTAAAAATAAATAAACTTCACATACTTACCTCACATCAAGTTGTGTGAATGGAAAAAATAAAAATTGTATGGGTCTTGAAAGGCAGGGAGATAAAAATGAAAACACAAAGTCATTAAGGGGTTAAAATATCCTATTGTTTCATGTATACATCACCTATGATGTTGGCCTAATACACGAATATCGGATCGGACTACACAGGATTGTCTGTAGGTGTATATAAAACAGCTGTATATAAAATACAAAAAAAAAGGCCGCTATGGGTTTGTTTTTGCAGTTTGTGCCTGGACATGTGAACATAGCCATACTGTAAAAACTCCACTACTAAATGATTTCTATACAATGACAATGATTTGATATTGGAAGTTGCTTGTTTGTATGGTGCTAGACTATCTGCACAGAACATTTTTACAATTTTTGACAGTTTTAGCAAATGATTTACTAAATGTAAACTATTTATGGCAGCCTCCAGGCTTGGGGCCCTATACAACTGTCTAACTTCCAATTTCTTCCACATGCCTCAGGTATGGTCACGTGACGGGTAAATGTGAGCTTCTTAAAGAGGTCTTCCCATCTTAAAATGCGATAGCATAATGCTAGGATGTTAAAGAATACTGTGGAACTGCACCACAGATCCGTTCAAGTGCACCGAACTGTGTAGTAGTCCCAATGGGCAGCTGTGGGTGAACTGCTGCAAAGAAGATTAGTAAGGAGCCCTAGGGCTTAACTAGTATTGCAGCCCCCTCATTCCAGAGGATCAGTGAAGGTTTAATGGAAGTGATGGAATATACTAGCGATAGTATATAATGCCAAACTCATTTTAATATATTAACCTTCTAATTAAAGGGACTATCACATAAACACAACCTCTGGCCTGGGACTCAGTGCTCTATGTAAACAACTTTCCTGGCCATAAACCAGTTACAGTTATAGTCTCTGACTCACTAGCTGTGTTCCTGGTTCCTGTGCGTATTGAATTGCTCGTTCCTCCGACCCCAGCTTGTCTTTGACCACTCTTTGTTTCTTGTTTTGTACTGCGTAGCTTGTCTGGTTCTGACCCATTTACATGCAACCCTGTTTATTGTTGTTTTTCTCTTAGTGTTTGTCTGTTTCTGCACATAAGTAACATAGGGGCCGTCGACCAGTTGTGGTCTTGCTACCTAGGGCTTGCACTACAAGTAGGTAGGGAAAGCAGGCTGGGTTCTGGGTAAGGGCTCACTATCCATGTCTGTGCCTACCTACAGGTGTTACATTAATCCTGTATATTACTCATTATTGACTAGCATTTTAACTTTAACTTTAGGGCTTTTGTTCAAGGTAGAATAAGCCTTTAGGCTGTGATCACAAACTATGATTTCAAAAGAGAACCTGGAATTCTCTTTTTCTCTTTTTCCTTCTTTGGAACGTGTTACACTTGCACCACAGATTGAAATTGAAATACCAATGTAGTTTGTAAACCCAGCCTTAGAAATAATTCCAATTCCCTGAAATTAGAGAGATTCACAGGTAAAACCAGTTCACGGATACACTCATTTCATCCAGCCCAAATGGACAGTCCTCTAGAAGGGAAATAGCTGCGTCGGCTCTACCACAATGTAAATCCAATTCAAGACAATCCTTCAGCACTCATCAATAGAATTTTTTCTATCGATGAGTTCCGAAGGATCGTCTTGAATTGGATACCCAGCTTTATACTTGTTATTTAGAGAGACCTGTTTAATCTATCATATATATGTAATTTGTAAATTATCTGGGATCCCCATGTATCAGAAGAACATGGGTGCTTAAAAAGAGCTGAAGAGGGATATAGCAGTAAATCTAGGAGTTGTCCAGGGTTTTTATATTGGTGGCCTGTCCTCAGGATAGGCCATGAATATCAGATTGGTGGAGGTCCGACACCCTGTCAATCAGCTGTATTACAATAGCTTCAGCAACAGAAGCATGCACACCAGAAATACATAGCTCCTTCCATTGTGCACTGGGCTGAGCTTGTAACTGTGGCGGTGCTGCCATTCACTCCGATGAGAACAACACTGTGGAAGCACTCACTAGTATGGATTAGGTGACGGGAGCGGGGAGTGAACTGATGTGAGCGCTTCTGGTACTCACTCTACCTGGCCTTCCTTCCTGGGGCCAGCGCTGCACTGTCTTGTGCACACTATGACCTGACGCTGCACATAGTCAGGTAACAGTGCAGCATGGGCCGGAGAAGACATGGGATTGCGACTGCTGCCAGAGATGGAGAGGAGCAGGAGTGGTAAGAGGAGTTTTTTATTTTATTCTGATCTGAGGTCTGATGGTTCTGGCAATGAACTCTGATTGGGGGGTCTGACATTGAGGGCTGATCTGAGGTCTGACATGGAAGGCTGATCTGAGGTCTGATGGGGGTCTGACATTGAGCACTGATCTAAGGTCTGTTGGGGGTCTGACATGGAGGGCTGATGGGGTTCTAGCCTGTTGTCCTGTTAGTTCATCCAAAGGAAGGCAAAAAACCTTCATGAGGTAGAAGCCAATTTTCCTTATCAGAATTCTGGAATAACTGTTTAAGGAAACAGACTGTCATGGAGAGATCAGAGATAAAGCTCAACCTTCTCTATTCTTGTTCTCCCCATTCTCAGTCACCTGTGCCCTTTATTCTTGATATGAAAAGGTTCAAATAGGGATGTACTGTATATTCTCCTGTGACTCTGAAGATCTCAGTCCCATGAAGGATATTGTGGTCTGAGAAAAACCTCTTGGGAACTGTTGGTGCTGTCATATTATGTTTAGGTTAAATGTAGTGATTTGTTATTATTGTCTACTTAATAGCACTGTATGGACAATTTAGGGTTGACACTTTGGATGATCATGTTGGGTTCCAGAACATAAACCTGGGTCTACCCCCAGATTAGGTATCAAGTCTTGTTCTGCCTGAGGAACAATGAAGAGCTACATGTGCAAGTTCCTCAGAGCTATGTCCGAGCTCAGAGAACCTTCTCTGAGATTTCTACAGTCAAGGAAGCTACTTTATCATCAAAAGTTCTCCAGGGAGAAGGAAATCGGAAGGACGAGAATTTACAAGGCCATGCGTTGGAGTCAGTTAGTAAGCTATTGTGCTCGTTTAAGGCTGAGAGATCTTAGTGACTGACTCTCACTGTACTAAGACTGGGGCATTTATAGCCGGGGCATAGGTAGGAGTTGGCTAGAGGACATGCATTATGGCCTTGGGTGCTGGGGAAAAAAGAGGATATCAGCAAGCCATTCTGCGTTGGTCAGGGCCTTTGACTTTGGAAAACCTAGCTTTAGTTTTGTTTACAGCTAAAGGCTGGAGTGGAAAATGTTGGCATTCTATAACTAAGGGTTTAGACAATTTTTTGGGGGATGGGTTTTCACATTACATATATCATTTGGCCCTTGTACTGAAAAAAAAACATTAAATATGTTAACAACCCCCAGAACATTGTCAAGTCGCACAGGTGTGTAAAATATGAAAAAGAGCAGTTCGGTATCTCGTTACACGTAAACCACATGCGGCATTTCGCATCCCGAGCTTCAAAAGATCAGGAATGACAGATCATGTGAAAGTTGATCTCTAAGTGTGGTTCTTGGGGGGGTGAAGAGTTTAATGTAAAAATCAGAACATTTTTTGAAAAGATCCGAAGTTTTGTCAGTTGTTAATTGTTAGGAATTAATTGACAAAATTACTAGAGCACAGCGACGTTTTCAGAGAGACTGACCCAGAACCAATTAGAATTTTATAACAATTGACCATTCACCGCAAAACAGTTATCATGAGCTTTGGCCTCTGAAGTGTGTGCAGGAGGTAGGGGGCGAAGTGAATAAGATTAAAGAAGATATGAAGAAAAAAAATCTTTAGAACAAAAAACAAAACATTCTGGTGGTAAGTCTCTAACTGTCTGCTCGAAATCAGTAGCAGAACTATGTACAGCTTCGTATTTGCAGACTGGTATATTTTGAGCTTAAGTGGCATACAATATAGGTTACTATGTTGAAAAAACAGGTCAGGCAGTGGGGCATTCTTTGTCAAATTGCTGTTGACAGGCCAAACAAGAGATTGGAGACTACCACAAAAAGGTTCTTTCATCTAAAGACAACACAGCTTATAATTGGTCATTCTAAGTCCCTTCGTTCTCAGCATTAAAAAAAAAAACTTTTCTGTTGTAGGTATTTTAGCATAAGTGGTGCACTGGTGCGCATGGAGCCTAGAATTATATCCTTAGACTTGGCCTCACATTTCCAATTACGAGGATCTTTTTCCCAGTGTAATGAATGGATATTTAACAAGACAATGAATTAAAACACTGGAACAGCATCAACACCTATTAAAGTGTGCAGAAAACATGCACCATGACGCCCAAGAAGGCAAAATCATTCCCTCTCGAAGCCGTGTGTCTGGGCTACTGTGACTAATTGTAGACAAACATTTGTACGCTGGTACTTAGAACTGATGTATATGCCACTGTGTCCTCTGTACCTCATGATCTGCATGATAAAAAGTTTTTTATCTTCATGGAAGAGAACTAGGGTGGTCTTCGGGATTAGTTTAATTAAAAAAATATCCTGAGCAGTTCGTATCTGGCCAAAATCCAAAAAACATTGTGTCCTTCTAGGTTTCTATTTCAATTTCAATTTAAAAAATATTACAAAAATTTGTTATAAATTTATTACAACTTTTTTTTTTTTAAATTTACACAGTTTTTCTTGGAAAAAAACAAAAACCTGGCACAGGTTTGATCAATCAAGTTGAACTGATAAGGCCGAATTTGGTTTCCCATATTACCAGAAAACTAGTAATACTTTGCAGAATGCTTCAGTGGTTTTGTGAGATCTTACCCTAGGAGAAATTCCGCTTAACAAATGAGTTTTCATGTAATTCTGCTTAGGGCAGGGTTTATTCAAACTTAGTCTGAAAGCAAGTATCACATTACATGAGAAAGGTCATTATTACCATGACAGTCACATCATAGGGACAGAAGACTTTCTACGATTGGCACTGTTTTTTTTTTTTTTGTTTTTTTGCATTGAGACGATTCACTGTTGTTTTTAGATCCTCTTGAACATATATTGCATATTTCAGAAAATACTGTTGAATGCCTGTGGCTTTAAACTGATATAGTCCAGTGCCACGGTGTAGAACTTCTTAGCTTAAGATAAAAGAACCGTAAAATGATTGTGGAATGTTCTGTGTCCTATAGATCATATTACCTGGCAACAAAAATAGCTGATACAAAATAATTGCTAGCTTTGATGACCTAAAGATATGTAAAGAGTTCATTTCTAGAGCTGGATTAAAACCTAGGATGGTGTGTAGCTATAGAGGGTCCAGGGGTAGTACCTGAGCCCTGTTACATAAGAAGATACCAGTATTTATAAATGGCACAGTGTGTGTGTTGTGTGACAGGGCAAAACGGTTAGCTTAAAGACGACCTTTCATGGGTCCAGACTTTGTTAACAATGTAGCCCGTTATGGAGGGCATGTGGGACTGGGGTCAGAGGACTTACTACTTTTGCAAGGCGCCGCTCCGTTCGCCCACTGTTCGCTCCGGCGCGCTCTATGCAAATGAATAGTATAGGAACAGGGAAGAGGAGACGCCAGGGATTCTCAATTCCTCTAACCCCAGTCCCACATGCCCTCCATAATGTGCTACATTGTTAACAAAGTCTGGACCCATGAAAGGTCCTCTTTAAGTGATAATATATTGCTAGATTAAATGTATTGATTTTTTTTATAATTGTGTACCTAATAGCAGTGTATGGACCATTTAGGGTTAACACATTGGATGATCCTGTTGGGTTGCCAGGAGATTAACCTGGGTCTGCCCCCTGATTAGGTAGCCAGTCTTCTTCTGCCTGAGGAACAATGATGTGCAAGTTTCTCAGAGCTAGGGCTGAGCTCAGAGATCCTTTATCTCTGAGACTTCTACAACCAAGGAAGCTACTTTATCATCAAAAGTATTCCAGGGAGAGGAAAAACCTAAATGTATACCTTAGATTCTGCAGCAAGGCTTTAGAGAGAGCCAGGAAGAAGAAGTACTACAATCTCCATCATTGCTGCGTCCATATGCTGCTAGTGAGGAAGGCTTGCAGTTTTATATGCTTTGGTCCATTATTGCTGAATATACTACTACTCCTATCCTGGACTTTATTAAAGAGAGATTTATTTATTGGTACCAACAGGCCTGGTTACTGACTCCACCATTTGCCGGCCATTTAACTTGCATTCCTGCCTTACCCCCAGACCAACACCTAACATGAAGGGCACCCCAACACCAAGATGTGCCCTGAGGGAAGAAAGGGTGTGCCCTCCAGTCACTTCCCCAGGGAGCCCCTAAGGGAGAGGTTACCACTGTGAACCATGAGTACTATTATTGTCAGCATAGCCACTGCCACTCCCATCATCTTATCCTCCCCTCCGAGTTGCCACATATATGTGTGTGGTGTGAATGTATAAAGTATTTGTGTGTAGTGTGTTTGTATGGTGGATGTGGTGTACTTGTGGTGTATTTGAAGGGTGTGTATGGTGTGTGCTGTGTGTATGTCTGTGTCATGTATATATGGTGTATGTGTGTGGTGTATATATGTCTTTTTTTTTAGAGGAGTGTGAGTGGTGTATGTGTGGTGTACATGTGTGTGAGGTGTATGTGTGATGTGTGCATGGTGTATGTGTATGGTATGTGTATGGGGGTATGTGGTGTGTGTGGATTATTTGTGTGGTGTGTGTGTAAAGTGGTGTATGTGTGATGTGTGCATGGTGTAGGTGTATGTTTATGGCATGTGTGTGGGGCGTGTGTGGTGTAGATGCGTGTGTGTGGAGGGGGGGTGTATGTGGTTTATTTGTGTGGTGTGTGTGGGCTATGTGCAGTGTATGTGTATGTCATGTGTGTGGGGTATGTGTGGTGTACATGTGTGTATGTGTGGGGTGCATGGTGTCAGCGTGGGTAGTGTCTTTTATAGATTTTGCATTGCAGACAAGTAGCTTAGAGTTACAGTTCTGAAAAATGGACATTTGTATGGCACTTTCAGCTCAATATCTTTGAGAAATATTTTTTCCATATACAATGTGAAGTAAAGCCGCCCATACATTCCTGTGGCACCCACCAACAATTTCTTGTATATGGCAGATGTTGAGGGAAATAAGGGCTGAAATCCAACACGACAATTCTTTCAGAATACTGTATCTGGAAGCATCTTGTCTTCCTCATCTCTCCCTTATTGAATAAATCTGCATATACGTTTATACGAGGGTACATATTTAGTGTCAGTTTAGCGGATATACTGTAGTTGTTGACTTATAGGGGTTGTCTCACTGCAGCAAATGACATTTATCTGTAGAGAAAGTTAATACAAGTCACTTACTAATGTATTGTGATTGTCCATATTGCTTCCTTTGCTGCCTGGACTCATTTATCTACTACACAACGCTCGTTTCCATGGTTACGACTAGTGATGAGCGAAGTATTGGAACATTTGATTTGGCTTTATTTATTTTACAAAAAAATGTGCTTTCTGACAAACAACTTTGTCACGAAGCGCATTTCATTGTAAATAGTAGGTGCAATGACAGGGAGCGGACCTCCATGTCATTGTACCCCACGTTCATAGCTGATCATAAAGCAATATTACTCTGTATAATAAAAATAAATAAATAAAATCATACTTACTTCATCCATTTGATTGCGAAAAGCCGGCCAACTCCATCTTGATTGAAGATCTAGCTCAACATCTTGTGCGGCCCATGATGACATCACAAGGCCGGTGCCTCTACATAATTTCGGCGGATCCACCGGCAGCACATGGGCTTGTCAGGACCGGCGTCTAAAAATGCCGGTCTTAAGAAATGACCCTTATAATCCTTTTTTTATGGTGTAAAGATAATTATTTTTAGCAACGTTTATAGAATAAGAGTTTTTGGTTACACCATCACCCACTTTGGTATATGGGTAAAGAAAATTGCCAGTCTTAGCCCTTACACCCAAACCTAACTTTCTGAACCCCTTGTGCTTTAGATACATATCATATGTAATTACTATTATTCAGAAAAATGAAGAAAATCCTTTCAAAATGAAGCTGACACTAACATGTGATCAAAGCAGGATGGATTCCTGTGTTCTCAATCTATCAACACTATGGTAACTTTACATTACAGTAATTCCTGAATACATTTGCTGGTCTGCATTAGCTGTTTCAAATTAGAGGTCTGCAATGTCCTTGCCACATTCACTGATGTATAATTATCTGAACTTCAGTTGAAAGACAGATACGATTCTCAAGTTTGGTGTTGTCTGCATTGTCTCTTGAATGCGAGTTGATATAGAATTCTAGTACTCAGTTATAAAATGATACCACATACTTTATCCAGCTGGCAGCTGACAACATTATTGAGCATTAAATGGCCATGATATGACTTGTATCTGGTACATCTTCCCCTCTGTAGGCTACAGCATAATTCTTAATGGTCTCTGAGCTGGTGGGTGGAGACTAGACACTCATCATGTCTCCCCATAGACTACACATAGAAATAGGAAATTCGACTTCTTAACTCTAACTCACTCAGAATTATTCAGAAGTGCCGTATAGTATATTATTATCATAAAGCACATGGGGTAAGATATAAAATGTAATAATAACTGCTGAATTATCTCTGTCTTTCTGTTTCTCTCTGTACTTCCTCCCTCCTCCTCCCAACTCCATAGACTTCTATGAGATGATGTAATCTTATCCGTCAGTGGATAAGGAACGCATCTTGGTCTCAAAAGGCGGATTTCTCACACATTTCTGAGAAAAAATTACTTTAGAAATGGGGAGGAGGAGAGCTCATAAATCTTGAACAAGACATTCAAGACTAGTGTCTTATATTCTCCTGTACTATTGATTTATGCAAAGTTTCGAAAAATTATAGGGACCATTTAAGACTTAGGCCCCTTTCACATGGGCGAGATTTCCGCGCGGGTGCAATGCGTGATGCGAACGCATTGCACCCGCACTGAATCCTGACCCATTCATTTTAATGTGGATTTTCACATGAGCGTTTTTTTTCACGCATCACTTCTGCGTTGCGTGAAAAACGCAGCATGTTCTATATTCTGCGTTTTTCACGCAGAACTGGCCCCATTGAAGTGAATGGGTCTGCAGAAAAATCGCATTGCATCCGCACACAAGTGCGGGTGCAATGCGGTTTTAAACGCATGGTTGCTAAGAGATGTTGTTTATAAACATTCAGTTTTTTCGCACGCGCGTGATAAACGCATCAAAACGCTTCGCACCCGCGCGGAAAAAACTGAAAGAACATACGCAATCGCAGTCAAAACTGACTGCAATTGCGTGCGGATTTGGTGCGGATGCGTGCGGATTTTCCTGAACGCATCCGGACCAAATCCGGACACGCTCGTGTGAAAGGGGCCTTATGCACTCATTTTAGCGGATTGGGCTTGCTTAGCCACAGCTCTAGGCCAGACTTATTGGAGAAACCACTGACATCCAAAAAAGCTTGTCAGTGATATTTTTTATTACTTACATAGCACTAACACATTGTCTGTGCTTATGATCTGTAAAAAAAACTTGGCTCAATTTGGCCCAGCTAGGGCTTCTGCAACTTTTTACGACTTGTTCAAAAAAGAGGGGGAGCGTAGAGGGAAAGGAACTTTTAGCACGTTAGTAACTTTAAGCACCAAAATTGCAACATTTGCTGCCCAGAAACAATGATTCTCTGTCCCCATACAGTGGAGATGATTGCATGCACATGCAGTTTCATCTCCACTAAGGATCAGGCAATTATCAGAAATGCTTAGTTCAATCCCGATAGTTGACCGAAACATCGATCTGTGTAAAAGGACAACTGGTATAGTAGAGTTGCCCCAGAAAGTTTTTGGAGTTTGAAAGGAAAGGGGCATGTCCAGAGGAAGCCCAATTAGGTTTATAGAGATCTCCATGGTTTTGGATCAGAACCTAGGACCTCAGTGTCACACGACGACAATGCTAACCACTGAACTACCATGCTGTCAAACGGCATGAGAAGACAACAAGTATTAACAACAAGTATTCTGATTATAGTAAGTCAAACTAGATATTAGCAGCCCCAACATCTAGTCACTTTTGGTTGTGAATACAATCTTCTCTTCTTCTCCACCTAAAGGCAGCCACACACATGAAATCACTCTTGACTCAATGCTCATTTGGCCGGCAGCATTTTTTGCTGACTCCACCATAAACGTGAATACTTATGTCAGCCAAGCGTGCAAGTTAATTTCAATGGGGTGAGTGAAAAAAAGCAGCTGCTAGGCACCTCTGGCAATGGACTATCTCCCAGGGGAACAAAGATTTGGACATGCTAAAATCCCATACACCCAATTTCTCTATTTTTTAAATCTGCTGTCGAGAGCCAGCAGGAATTCAGACACATAAGATTGTTGGTCAACCTTGCAGATTTTTCTCTCATGTATACGGCCAGTTGAATCTGAAGACCTTGTTTGGAGAATTTTTTTTACAAGATTGACCCTGATGCATTCATGAATAAATGGTATCTGGCTGGAGGTGCCCTGGAGTTATCAGGGTTACAAAAATATTTACATTTATGACTTATCCTGAGACTTGATAGACAAAACCTATTTTGCCTAATTAAAAGGGATTTCCAAGAATGGAAACTTTTCACCAAAGTGAGGAGAAGCCATAAAAAAACTAAAGAACCACTACTCATCTGATAAATCCCTGTTGTTGCACTGGAGGTTCACAAAAGTCTATGTTGATTTTCCTGCAGTGGCCATGAGCAGTGCACCCACATGACTGTTGTAGCCAATTGATGGCAAGTATGGCATGAAACAGTTGAGGAAACCTCTTTATTAGTTTCCAATATTTGAAAATTACTCAAATAAAAGTGTGCCCAGTGAGACAAGTGATTAGTCCATCTGGATTTTCTTTTGTGGTCCAAGCCTAGAAAAATACTCTTAGGGTACAGTAGGGTCAATTAGACCTGGTACCAAATTTCTGACTCCTAAATACCACCTAAATTAACAGAGACTATAAAGACCACACTGAAAGTTTGCTGCATGATTGATATCCTCTTATCAACCTTAGGGCGTGTTATAATGTACGGACATCCACTAGCAGTTCCCTTGAAATATAGCTCTTACAAATGATCTCTTTTATAAAGGTGGAAATTCAAGCCTATTGCAGGTGGAAATCAGGGGAGTCTACAAAGAAGCTAATTTGTGTTCTCAGATCCCAACTCTACTCTGCTTACCTGTATCTCATTTACTATACAAGACCTGGTCAGGTCATCAAATTTATCACTGAGATGTCAGATTTCTGTTCACTCCTCACCTCATTCTAATTCATTGCAGTCATTCAGGCACATCTCCATGAACACCTACCCCGACTATTTTATAAATCAAGATTCCAAATCATTTTCTTCTGAAGGAAAAAAAAACACTCTACAAATAGTTATAACCATCATGGTTTCTCTCTGTCCAGAAGAAGCTGGTGATACAAATTCAAGAGCTGTTGGCGAAGAGCACATTGGGTCAACAGCTATGCTACTCGACTCCACCATGAGTGAGGCGAGTTTATTTTAATAGTGAGAGGGGATTAAGCCACTCCCAGAGACCTCTTTACATATGGGAACAGGATCAGGATCCTTCTTTCCCACAACATCTCTGGTTTAGGTACAATCTGTAGGCACCATATGCACCATATGCATTAGTCAGATGATCCCGCAAAAATCTGTGGGTTTGGCCAGCATGTATATAATGTGCATGGCCGTTTTTAGAATAATTAACAGCATGCAAAAAAATCTTGGCAGCACTATATGAATGGTGAGGTGCAATGCCTGTGGATCTGACAAGGATCAGTTCAATAAAAAACATAAAAATAGGCAGCACTCTCAAAGTAAAATGAAAAAACAGAGGAACTTTATTCACCCATGTGTAGGACGCGACGTTTCGGCTCAGACTGAGCCTTTCTCAAGCAACAACTGATAGTGTGAATCACATATTTATGCAAAAAGTGCAGGTGCTCAAAATCACATGACTCAATTAGTGACATGATTAATAATCAAGTACAAATGCATAATTTCATGATATAAGAGCAAAGTTCATATATAAAAAACTCAAGTGACATATATCTCATACATAGTTAGTGCCAAAGTTGATATAAAAAGTGACATTCATGATACCCATTAGTGCATAATAATAAAAACCATTGGTTACAAAAGTATATTGTATAGCTGTATATAGTTCATATAATATGATCCTACCAGGGGGTAAGGGGGTGAAATCATGATCCATGGATCATGGATCCATGATCCATAAAAATGTACGCAACTTCTTAGAAGACGTACGCATGAGCGTACAAATTGCGTACGAATCCCCAGTGTGCTTTTGTCTAGCGATTACATAATACGCAGGCACGCACGACGTGAGGCCGCGGCGTGCACTCCTCAGAGGCTGAGTGAATAGTTAAAAATGGCATCCAGGCGATCCTCATCATTTAGCTCGGAAGAGCTGAAATACATAGTCCGGCTGATGGACAGAGAGGATTACGATGGCACACACTGCCATCCAAACCAGCATAAGAAGGAAGTTATCCAGCAGGTGATCCAAGGCCTGCGCCATCGTTTCCACACCGTGCGGACCCCGGGCCAGATCCAGCGGAAATGGTCCGATCTGAAATTCAAATGCCCAGAGGGGCTTAATGAGATCCGCGCAGAGATACGTCAGGGTGAGTAACAAAATATTTGATAAGTAAAAACATGTTAAAAAATTAGTGTACTGTATTGTATATATACCAGCAGTGAGTGCCAATAATCAAAAAAGTATAGAAGGACAACGTGGTCATGCGTAGTGTGCTGCAGTAATTTTGTTTCATGCTAGGCAACACCTCTAACTCGACCCAAACAACTTAAGTGAAGGTATTCTAGTCATTATTGCTAATGGTGCTGGCCGTTCTCCCGTTTGTGTCAGGCAAATGCACCAGTGTGAAAGAAAGTACCCTTATATGCCCCTTCATAGTTAGCGCTTCCTCCTCCTACACACAGACTCAAAGACGTGCCAATACTGCAGCTACTGTCAATGGGCGATATCCAAAGTATTCCTACTGCACCGTGTTAACGATATTAAGAAAGTTATTGCGACGATAATGTTATCTATTGCCATAAATACCTTTTTAGAAGAAAAAAATATGATATGGCCCCCCTCTCACACCCATAATATCTTAATAGTAGTATGTGTTAGTATTAAAAAGAGTCATCATCTAACAATTGTGTACGTTTTTATGTTGCAGAACACCGTCAACGACGGCGTCACCACCGTCGAGGCAGGGCAGCCCCTGAAGTACCTGCAGCCTCTAGTAAGTGTAAAACATATTTAATTTATTTTTCATCCAAGCTACGTGGGAGGGCAGCTACAGTAAGAGCACTAGTGGTTAGGAACGGGATCCTCCAGCCCCAAACTATTCCCATGTAGCTACAACTGTTCATTAGAGTTGAATGTAAGGCTACTTCTACACTAGTGGCAGCCCGGATCCAGCGGGTGAGGGGTCCCTCCGGATCCGTGCTGCCGCAGGTACACGTGTGGGGCCTGAACCGCACTCCGGTCCCATTCACTGTAATGAGGGCGGACCGTGGATCCGGCCACAGCACGTTAATCCCTGCTGAGAGGCAGCCGGAACGAAAATACAACATGTAACTAATGTTACAGTGAATGGGGCCGGAGCGTGGTTCCGGGCCCACACGTGTACCTGCAGCAGCACGGATCGGGAGGGACCCTTAACCCGCCGGATCCGGGCTGCCGCTAGTGTAGAAGTAGCCTAAGGCCATTATTTAATGATTTTTGACAGCTGCTGCACCACAGAGGAGCCGCTCTCACCGTCCTCCACCCCAGCGAGAGACCCCACCTGCCCCTCCAACACCACCAGCCCAACTACCAGAGGTAGAAGGTAGATAAAATAAAAAGTGTAATGGGTGGACCTTCTGTCTTCAAAATATGAGCTAAATGTATGTTTTATCTTTTGTAGCTCCAACCGACAGGGAGCAGTTTTCCCCTGGACCATGGGAAGACCACGCCGTAAGGGTGTCCAGTAAGTACTAAAAAAGGCTCAGTCAGTACAGAATACATGTCACTGAATAAGTCGCTCCAGTCGCTCTAGATTTTTTTTTTTGTGGGGCAACCACTTTAACTCGATCATACAAACTGTACATACAGTACAAAAGTACATACAGTAACTGTTTCCACCCCTACAGACATCCCCACTGACTTCAAAGTGGAGGCAGCATTACGGCGCCTTGGGTCCAGGCTCCACACTGCCTCCCAGCTCACTCGTGGCCTGCAGCTGGAGGTGCAAGAGCTGCAGGACATGATGGCCCGACATCAGCAAAGGCCGGCGTAATCTTATTTTTTTGTTCCTTTCTTTTGTTTATTATATTATTTATTTGTTAAAAAGAAATTTTTATTTATTACTAAAATATTCTTGAAAAACCTGTGTTTTGAGTGTTTTGTTAAACCTTTAACACCTTCCTGATCACAGTGTGAAGAAGACAGAGTTTTTGTCCCACGGCCATTTTCCCATATTAATGAACACAGCGGTGTCTGTTTTTAATTTTTTTTTTAAATATATATAACACATATATATTTATATATATATATTTTTTTTGGGAGGGGGGGGGACTAAAGGCTGAGGCTCCAAAACAAACTTAACAATACTAAATAGAACTATTAGTAACGTTAACAACAGCTACTCTCCTACTAAGCGTAGAAAACGGAGGCGGAGGTAGACAACAGTGTTTGGTTTTGAAAAGGGTTTTGTAGACTTTGGGTTCGCACAGCCCATGACATTACACAGAACATTTGGCAGTAACATTAAGGGCCGGCTGACAGCAACAGTGGGAAGGGCACTCAGACTATTCTGCCCTGCAAGGCCTGATCTAATCACCACCAGCATCAGCAAGAGGAGTATGAAATTCGGATGTAATCCAGCCTTTATTAATTTTTATAAAGGTATTTTTTTGATTACTGCCCGGTGACAGTTTTGTCCTTTTGGGTATCACCCCCCCCCCAGCGGCACTAAAAACCCTCTCTGACATGACACTTGAGGCTGGGCAGGAAAGAAGCCCTAGTGCATAGTGGGACAGTTCCGGCCCCTGTTGTAATCTGCCTGCCCAGAAGTCCAGTGGGTCTGAGAAGAGGCTTTGTGAGCCAGACTGCAGGTACGCCTGAACCTGCTCATTGAGGCGGGTGATCTGGGCCTGCTCACTTGGCTGTAGCTGTTGGGAGCCTGCAGAGAAAAATTCCTGCATCATACTAATTAGGCTTAACTGGCTGCTGCTGGTTGTGGCAGAAGGTGGATGACTCGGCCGGACCTCCTTCTCAGACAAGCTGGCAGCAGGCTGGGGCTGGCTGAAACCTGTGGCCAGGTTACTACATAGCTTCTCCCGCAATGATACTAATTTCTCTTCCCTTTCCTGGGGAGGAAAACAATCCCCCATGTTGGATTGATACCGTGGGTCCAGAAGCATCGCCAGCCAGTATTCGTCAGTCTGCCTTATGTTTAGGATACGCCTGTCAGTACGTAAGCATGTGAGCATACAGCTCGCCATCCTGCCCAGCGTGCCTGAGAGGCCACTTCTTTCCATCTCAGCCTCTCTCTACAGTGACAGCATGGCGGGTAGACAAATGGCCAGGATTTCTTTCCCCCATTGCCCCCTGCTGCATGAGCGTGAGTGTTTTTTCCAGCACAAATATTATTGAAATTACGTCGTTCACACCGCAGCTGTCCCGGCTGACCAATTTGGTGGCTTCTTCTAAGGGCCTTAGAACAGTGCAGGCATCTCGGACCAGCCTCCACTGCCTGAAATCAAAGCCGCACCTGTTCCCTATGATGGAAGATTCTGGCTGCTGCTGGACAAAATCGTCCACTGCTCTACGCTGCTCTAGGAGTCACTGCAACATATGAAGAGTGGAATTCCACCGGGTCGCCACGTCACCTATTAAGCGGTGTGGCGGAAGACCACTTTGACGCTGCAGTTCCACCAGAGCGTGGTGAGATACATATGAATGGCTGAAATTAGTGCAAAGCTTCCGCGACTTTGCCAGCACTGTGCGCAGGCCAGTGAATGTTTTTAGAAATCTCTGCACCACTAGATTTGGGACATGTGCCATACAGGGAGCATGCGAGAATTGACCCAGGTTTAGCGCTGCCACTATATTTGTCCCATTGTCACTCACTACCTTGCCCACTTCCAGCTGCCGTGGAGTCAGCCAGTGCGCTATTTGCTGCTTCATGTAATGCAGCAAGCGCTGGCCTGTGTGGCTGCTACTGCCAAGACAAACTAAGTCTAACACTGCATGGCAGCGTTTCACCTGGCACATGTGATATGAAGGAGCGGGGGTAACTAGCTGCCCTGACGCTCAAGCAGGCGGACTGCCCGTGGAGGCGGAAGTGGATAGTTGTTGGGTGGTCTGCTGCAATCCTGGCTGGAAAGCACGTGGAGGTGCCAACAGCAATTGACCGGGATGCTGGGGGGTTCCTGCCTCGCTGCCACTAAATACATTCAGCCAGTGGGCAGTAAAGGACATGTATTGCTCCTGGCCGTAAGCACTGCTCCAGGTGTCCACCATGACGTGCACCGTGCTGCAGAGAGACAGCTGCAGGGAGCGTCCAATATTGTCAGCCACGTGGGAGTACAGGGCGGGGATAGCTTTGTTGGAGAAGTAATGCCGGCTAGGGACCTGCCAGCATGGCTGAGTGCAAGCCATTAGCTCCCTAAAAGCTGGGCAGTCAACCAGCTGGTACGGCAGAGACTGCACAGCCAGCAACTTTGTCAGGTGACCATTCAGTTTGCACACAGTCGGATTACTTGTGGCGTAAAACTGCTTCCTGGCCACGCACTCGGCAATGGACGCTGCCAAATGAGAGGTAGAGGTGGAGAAATGCACGCACTGGGCGACGATGAGGTGGATGTACTAGTTACACACCGGGATGCGGGCTGAGCTACGGCCCTGGATGCGGCCTGCCTGACAGAAGGGACCCCGGGAGAAGTAACCAGCTCTTTAGTATTAATGGGCTGCTCTAAATTGCCTGCATGACACCGCTTCAGATGGTTCCACAGAGCAGTGGTCCCAACATTTGTGGCTTTCCCACGGCTCAATTTCTGTTTACTCAAATTACACGTGGCCATACTGCTATCCCCCGGCAGAGTGGTGAAATACTTCCACACACCCGACGTGCGCCCTCTACAGCTGGCCAAGCTTGTAGCCCTTGCACGCTTACACCCTGGTGCCGGCGCCACTATATTTGGGGTCTCGCTAGTTCCCAGGGAAGCACTAGCCCTGGGTCTAACTCACCTCTGCTCTCTGTTGCTGCCACTACTACTACCACCCTCCTCCTCTGAGATCAAATCCTCCTCACCAGCCCGATCCTCTTCCCAGATCCTCCAGTCTAACACATCAGATTCATCATCAGAATCCTCCACAACACATTTTTCGGAATGCAAATTAGGCTGTTCCCCACCAACCGACAATTCCGGGCAGTCCAAACTCTGACTGCCCTCTACGAAATCCTTATGGAGGCCGTCTTCTATAACCGCCAGATTATATGGTGGACTTCGGTGGCTTTTTTTTTTATAAATTGCAGAAGGGACACCACTAGAAGGGAACATTGAAGCCCGAGAGGTGGCAGAAAATGACAGGGTTTGCTGGAGTGGAATGGTGGAGCAGGAGGAACGCTCTGAGTCTGATCCCTGGCTACATATGGATACTGTATCAGCAGATGAACAACAGATCATCCGGCTGAGACTGAGATGAGCGTGCCATCCACTCCACTACCTCATCCACTTTCTCCTCCACTACAATGTTGCGCCTTGGTTGGTTAGCCTGGTGAAACAACGGCCAAGTATTGCAAATACTACTAGTAGATGCTCCGGCTACAGGTCCTTTGGAACTGCTGCCCTGTGCCACCTTCTCCTTTTTTTAAGCTCAAAGTCTGGCTGGAAC